>JAQGBX010009001.1:0-10081 GCA_034698745.1 Megaphyllum sjaelandicum
GGATCGAACGACATCGTTTCGTCGGCCACGTGGCCTCAGTTATAACTTTTCATTTTTGATTTCAATCTTCGCAATTACTATTCTTAACCAGTTTTCTCATAAAAATAAGTGTAAATAAATACATCTATAATCAATGCAATTCTCCGCTTCCGTCAGTCATCCAAGGACGCTAAAGATGCATAATGAATTAAAAAAACGGGTAAAATAATTAAAACAAGATGTATTAGCTCAGTAAAATTTAGTTGACCATATGCTATTTCAACATATAACTTATGGCGAGCTCAACTCGACCCACCGGTGCAATACAATGCTCTTTGAAAGCGCAACCGGATTACGTCACATTTAATGCTCGTTGCATGCTCATGACGTCACCGGTGCATCACACGACATGTAAAGTCGAATTTGCATTAATTTTTGTGATGATAATGGAAAATTTGTGTGGAGGAGGACATCTGAGAAGTTTGATAAATCATGCCTATTGTTTAAAACCAAATTCCTTTAAATCCTGGACTAGGATGTATGTGCATTGTGTCGACTACCGTCAATGCAGCAGTGTATATGGACATCCTGGGAAACAACTTAATACCCACAATGGACATGCATATTCCTGGTGATGACAACATTATCTTTCAAGACATGCAATGCTTCCTGTCATCAAGCTAAGGTAGAGATAGGATTATTAATGTCCAAAGATATATAAAAAGGATGGCATGGCCTGCAAACAGTCCTGATCTAAATCCGAGTAAAAATCTTTGGGCAAAACAAAAAACTTGTCACATCCAAGGCACCTACAAACAAGGAAGAACTTGCCATTGTTATAACTCAAAGTTGGCATGAAATAGACAATGCATATTGTGAATCACTTGTTGAATCACTTCCATGTATGATATGCACAGTTTTAAAAGCCAAAGGACAGGCAACAAAGAATTAGATGAAGTTATCACATACTTTTTCTCGGACCTTTGTTGATCGCAAACTTTTTTCCACACCTCGCTATGGATTATTCATTGTAATAAATTGCACAATTGCTGTCCTTAATTTTTTTTGCAATTAATTTGTTCTTTAATTGTTTAATTTTGCAACCTGCAAATGCATTTTATTATAATTTATAAATATGTGGCATTAAGAAAAGATGTACCCTGATGACTTAGCTTTACATATGAGTTATCACACGCTTTTTTCTCGGGGTTGTATAAACATTTTCTTGATAGATACCTTAGTGAAACCTATAAACAAATACCTTATACGGTAGGTTCCTAAAAGGTTTCAATTAATAATAATTAATAAATAAAACTAAATATCATAGGTACATTTTTAAGGTTATAAATTTAAGATTCCTAAAAGAGACCTTAAAAATACCTTGAAACCTACTAGATGCCAGGAATCGACTAATATGATACCTGCAATTTTTGTAAGGGTGGAACAATTAATACATTTAATATTTTTGGTTTTCTGCACGCACAGAAATACTTCAAAATCAGGCATTGCTAAATTAATTGCCATGAATAAAGTTTGAGTACTCGTTATTTTCTTTCTAGGTGAAATAAATAAAGTGGTTTTCCTTCTTAAAGACAATCAACTTGATGTGGCTGATGGTAATGCAAAATGCTGCTGCATAAAGTCATATGGAGTTATTTGTGAATATACATAACTTTTAGGGTTTGGAACGATAGTTTACAGTAACGTAAACAAAAAGTATGGTCCGTACGCCGCCATGTCATTTTCCTCAGGTATTCTTTTCCTTTTATTATCCCCGTCCCTGTAAATCTATTACTCCACAATGCAAACATGTTGGTGAGCGAACACAGAAATGAGGTCACTTTTGAGGGCTCTGACCCATATCTTTCTATCGATTTTGACGTGTTGCGGACAAATTACGCAACATGATGTTAGGTGTCATTTCAGGGAGCACCCTGCCAACTTGTACAAAATTATTGATAAAAAATTAATTTGTTGACGATTTATTTCTAACAAGTCATTTTTTGCTCTTTATAGTCGCAATCACTACCTAGATATTGGATGTATAAGCTAAATTTGAATTGACTATTGATTTATTAAAAATTTAAATTTAACTCTAGATTTTAAATAAAGTTTGTTGAATTTTAAGTCCTCAATTCTAGTAGTCCCTGTTATATTTATTCCTGGGCTCGATGCAGAATATTTATCACGCAACAGATTTTCCACATAGGTAGGAACCTATGTGACGAACCATCTGCGCTTCCCCCGATCCGAGTAACCGATTGCACATGACACGAGTGTCACCGCTTTGGTGATTGTTAATTATAGTCTGCACCACGACCTCCCCAGCATCCCCAAAAAATACTGTCTGTGTGACTTGCAATAAGTCTGTAACCGACACTTATCAACATCAATTTTAATTCTTTTCGCTGCAGTCAGAACATAGTATATCATGTGGCAGGGGGGTCATTATACAGTTTGATTGACCCCAAATTCTTAATTTGATTAATTTTCCCATATTTGGGATTTTTAATAAGGATCGTGGGATGGGAGTAGAATAGGAAGACTGTCATGGCCGATTTAATATAGGAATTATCTCGGCATTCGCCTGGAGGAATTGTGAGACACCATGAAAAACCACAATAAAGGATAGCAGACCTGGGAATCGAACCCGGTTGTACCAAATGCAAGACGAGAATGCTAACCTCTAAGCCACCTTGCTTAGAGGGCATCTTCTGCAACGCATGCATTACGTGGATGCATGCGGATTGTCAGAATATCTCCAGAACAAAGTACAGGGCCCTGAGCAAGAAATCTGGGCCCTGGTATTGTAATGGTTGCAAGCCTGATGCCCAAACTCAATCTGCCCCAACCCCGACCTCTTCATTATCATGGACCACATCCTGGCCTTAGAACAACGCAGGTCTTCCCAGGAAACCTGCCTCTCATCCCTCTCTCTGACATTGGACCAAACACTAGACCTTAAACTTGCCCCGATCATAGCCCAAGTTGAGGAGCTGGTCCTTAAATTCTCTAAGCTGAAATCTTGTATTGACCCTCTTTGGCCCAACTACTCGGGCCACTTTCCCCCCCTCCCGACCCTTCTCCGGCCCCCTCCCAGGATGTTTATCCATCCCCCCGCCATCACCCAGTTAATCCCGGCGGTATGCTCAGAGCAGGACGTTGTCTCCGGCAAATGCACAACCTAATGATTTATGGTCTTCCAGAATCCACGAGCGTCTCTATCGAGGAAAAAGTAAAGAAAGATTATACTGCCGCTATTCAGCTGGTTTTAGACGAAACCAAAATCCAAATCGACCATTCTGCCATCAAAAAACGCTGGTACGGTGAGGCTCGTTCTTCCCATGCTCCGGACACACATCCAAAAATCGCATCGGTCCTGACTTCTCTCCAACATAAGCAGCGATCCGACAACTGGATCGCTAGACAGAACCCTCCTTCCAGCCCTTCTGCCATACCAATTTTCCCCAACTGTCCCTAACTTCCACCCTCCCAAACAACCCTTTTACAAACCTCCTGCCCTGGGTCCCTCACCTATCCCAAGGCTGGCAATATGGCATACCCTAGTAACTACCACCCTGTATCCCTTACCTCGGCTCCATCCAAAATCCTTGAGCACATAAACAACTCTGCAATTCATTCCCATCTCTCTCGACACCTCCTCCTATCCCCCAGGCAGTTCGGGTTTTGTAAGGGTGCCTCCTGTGAGCTTCTTTTACTTGACCTCCAGCATCATGTCCTCGGCTCACTGGATGTTTCCCTTCTCCCAACATGCTAAACTGTAAGCAGGTCGACATAATCTCAGTTGACCTGTCTAAGGCGTTTGATAAGGTCGACCCCTGTTTCCTTCTCTATAAGTTGGCCAGCTATGGCACGTCCTCTCAAATCTTGACTTGGATCCAGGCTTTCCTTTCCCACTGCCAGCAATGTGTCGTTCTGGATGGGGTGTCCTCCTCTATGGTGTTTTAGTCATGTCTGGTGTTCCCTAAGGCTTGGTTCTACTCCCTCAATTCTTTTCCATCTACATCAATGATGCCACTGACCACTTGCTCTCCAAAAGCTTTCTCTATGCTGTCGACAATACTCTACTCAGGGTTATTTTCTCCCCCCTTGACTGCGATGTTCTACAGAAGGACCTGGATTTTTTTTCTTATCTGGTGTGCCGTTTGGCATCTTAGCATTAATGTCGCCAAGTCCTCGATTATGACTGTCTCCCATCAACAGCCACATAACCAGATCTCCTTTCCCTATTCCCACCAGGGGACCATTCTTCCCCGGGTTCACCAAATCAAATCTCTTGGAGTCCTTCTAGACAGCCGCTGGTCATGGCAACCCCACATCAGTCTGATTACTGCCAGAGCCTCTAAACTTTTGGGCTATACCCACCATGTCCTAAAAACCAGTCCCTCCTGCCGCCTGATGGCCTACAAGGTGCTGGTGCACCCTATCCCTGAATATGCCAGTGCTATCTGGGACCCTCATACCAAATCCCTCCAGGACTTAATGGAACGTCCCCAGCATCACGTCGCTCGGCAAATTCCTGGTCGCTACTCCTGGGACACCTGTGTCACCTCCATTCTCCGCACCCTGAATCTACCTCTCTCTCTGTTTGAACAGAGGAACATAGGCTCCACCTCCTTTTCAGCATTTTCTCTTCTCTCACAATCCTGGAGAAGAGCCACTTTCTCTCCCTTCCCAACTTCTTGGGCCGGCGCGATCATCCCTTTAAAGTAGCCTACGTCTGTACTCTCCCAATCAAGACTTTTATAAATTCTGTTTCCTCCTGCGAGCGATCCTACTTTGGAACAACCTCCCTTGCGAGGTTGTTCAGGCTCCTTCCCTCGCGACCTTCAGGTCTTGCCTTACCGACATTCGCCCCACGCTGGTGTGTGACAACACTGATCATATGGACAACCCACCTCCGTCTCTCTGAGACATCCTCTAAATCACCATAAGGCTTCCGCGCGGTGATTATCCACTAAACTAAACTAACTAAACAATACATTTCATATTTTAGGTTTTCTGCACGCACAGAAAAACTTTAAAATCAGGCATTGATTGATATATTAATTGCCATGAATATAGTCGATAGACTACTCGTTATTTTCTTTCTATAGGTGAAATAAAAGGCGCTGTAAATCGAATAGAAACATCCCAACAAGCAATTATTCAATCTATAAATGCCCAAGGATTCATCTTAACGTCGAGATATGCGGAAGACATCGCCACGATACTTTTAGGGTTTGGGACACTTGCCTTTTATAAAGTGTATAAAAGATATGGTCGATCGAGCGTCGCCATACCCCTTTCAGCAGATATTCTTTCTTTTTATCATCCTGTTCCCTGTGAATCTATTACTCCCCAATGCAAACATATGGGTGAGCGCGCACATAAATGATGTCACTTTTATGGGCGCTGACCCATAACTTTATTGATTTTGACGTGTTGCGGACAAATCACGCGGCATGATGTTAGGCGTCATTTCGGTGACCACCCTGCCAAACTTTAAAATCTTGTTAAAAAGGGTGGTGTAGATGTTTACAACATATACTTACATAGTTAATGTTAAAAAATTTATTTGCTCGTCGATTTATTGATCTTTATAGTGGTAATAGCTGTCCCAGGTTATATCATTATTACGGACGTTTGGAATTAACCATGTACGTATAGTTTAGTTAAATGAGGTATCAACACGTGACTGTGCTGAATTTTCGATATTGATAAGAAAGCCAGATTTAATGGACTTATTAGATTTAAATGACCCATTTCGCTGCATGAGTACTTATAAAACTAGTAAAATAATACAAGATGCATAGTAACTCGGTGAAATTCACTTGGCCATATCTAAAAATCATCTCCAATTTAAATTAAAATTACTGTGATAAAATATGACTTTCAAAGGCTTTGACGAAATTAGGATGGTAATAACAGAATGTAGAAATTCCATAAACCCCTTAGCGCGATAATGCTATTTCCACATAGAACTTATATTTCTAGTGAGACTAAATTAATTCTGCATCCTGATTGGTTAAAAAGCTATGGGCGCATCATAGAAATAAAGCCACTCGAAGGCTACTTTTTCTTCATCAATGCTCGGTATTACAACCTTTTATATGAAACTACCGACCAAAAAGTGACATATTTTGTCAAATCGTAACAGGAAAATATTTTGCAAAATCCACAAAACAAGTATGAAAATTAACAGAGAAAAGTTTTAAAATTTTTTAAAAAAATATTGAATGACTTTTTTTGAAGATTTGACAAATTTGTCCTCAGAAAACGTAAGAAATTTTGCGATGTCCACGAAAAACGTGGAGAATTTTGCAATTTTGTCCCCGGCAAACGTGACAAATTTTGCAAATTTATCCTCGGAAATCGTGGAAAATTTCTAAACTTTGTCTTCGGAAAACTTACAGAATTTTGCAATTTTGCTCTCGGAAAACGTGGATAATTTTACAATTTTTATCCTCAAAAAACGTGGAGAATTTTTAAAAAAATGTGCTCGGAAAACGTGAAGAATTTTGTAACATTGTCCACGGAAAATTTGAAAAATACATGTACGTACTCAGAAAACGTGGATAATTTTACAATTTTAGTACTCTATACTACGTTAAATTTCCCAGACTTTTTTAAAATAATTCATTCTTCCCTGACTTTCTGAGACATTATCAAGTTCTCCCACATTATGTTTATTAAATTTTCCACATTTCATTTTCTAATTTTGCGGATTTTAATGATCAATTTTGCAAAATGTTATGTATTGAATACTTTGGATAAATTTTAAAGAAGTATTAACTTTGCATTGATGAATTTCGAACAATTTTACTAGCATAAATTGGTCAATTTTGCAAAATGTTTGAATGTTGCTGTTTTTAAAAATTCTTTATATTGTTTTTTATAAATATTAATCCCATTTATAATTGATAAGTTTCTTCCCTCACTAAAGAAAAGTTTACCTATGTTACAGGTGTATGTAGAGAGGATGGGAAAGGGGGGGAGTATTACGTCTCACCTAGGGTTCTATAGGGTGCATACTATGCATTATATCTCCCTACCACATGGTATTCGTTTACTGATAGTAAGGTGTTGAATTGAATTGAATGTTGCATGTGTTTTGAATTCCCACCTTAATAACGAAAGAGGCAATTAAGCGCTTTTTGTATTTTATTAAAAAACGGTTTAATTATTTTTACTCACTATAAGAAAATTTAACAGTGCCTTAGTTTTTGTTTGAATGGTCAATATAAAGTTAACAAAATATTTTTAAACTAAAATTATTATTTATGCCAATGTTCCTATTATTTATTCAAGGTATTTAAAAAATTACAGTTTTTATGGTTTTGATGACGCAGCAGCATTTAATACTGATGGAAAACAAAAAAGATGCATTTCCTTAAAGTGAGACACGTGGGTAAAGGTTAGTTTGTTCTTTACCATACTTGTGTTTAAAAGCATATGCATTCACCAAAGGGAAAACAAGGACAGAGTTTGTAGTGTTTTTGTTCATGTACGTGGTTATTTTTTTGCCCATCTCTTTAAATGACTATATACTGGAAGAACAAATAAAAGTAATGTTTGTTACTAGCACATATAGTGGAGTAGCTGAAATATTTATTAACTTATTTTAAATTGTTATTAACATTATATTTTCAGATTTACTCAAATTATTTAGACAGTCATTAAATCAATAAGTGCTATAATCATTTCTGCTTTAGACAATTAATCAATTCTTTCATTTGTTGTTGAATTTTTAAATTTGCCTTCTATTACATTGTATTACCATATTTTATTTACATGAAAATATATTTTATCAATTTATAATTTTTGTGAAAACGTATAATTGAGTTGACATTTCATTGTTATAAATGAATGAAAATAAGTTTGACAATTATAATTATTTAAGGATAAAGAAATATGAGTACATTAACTTAAGCTCAGCTAACGTCTTTGTAACGTTTAATTCCATTGTGATTACTGGAAACCAACTAAACTTTAACTACATGTATAAGACACGAATTGTCCTGGAAATACCGATGTAACTCCCTCTGGCATTACAAAACATCGTTACCAGTCACACTGATCATCAAGCAGATATCAGTGTTCAATTGTCGCACAAAAGCTGGAAAAAGGTAATTGGAAACAAGCAGGAAAGGAGCTCCGAAAGTAAGCAACACAGTGCACGTAACCAATGTTCCCAACATCAAGATCGAATCAAGATCCTATCACTACTAACTGATTACAGTTTATGCTAAGATCAGTGAGTTTTCTTTTGGTGCTGACATTAGTTCTTGCATTAAACTGTCGACTTCTGTTTTTATGAACCTGTAAATTCTCCCAAAATCCTTTGTCACTATAGGAACGTACATGTATATACAAAAAAGTGAAAGACGTGCATTATAAAAGCATAAACTGAAACTTTGTGCCTATCTTTATATACATGTATGTTTCAGAAGTTGAGATACCAAAAAGTGCAACACAGACATGTTCTGTTATACTTATTGACATGGATAAGGGAAATTTAATTCATTTCGAAGGGCGTCTTGTCAACTTTGGCCCTGAAGGCAACTTTTTCTCCCCTTTCATCAACTTCAAAAGGTTCACTCCAACTAATTTTGGGAAATTTCGTGCTCCTCCAGTACTGCTTAATACTTTTAATTTCTAAACTCTGCCATAGTAGTTCAGGGCGAACACATGAAACCACGTGCCTATTCATATTTTAATTAATTACCGAGACTTTTTATATTTGGATTTTTGTACAAAATGTGAACTTTTTAGTTCAAATTGCTATAGGTTATAAGTCAGCTATTCAGGATAATATCACTTTGCTTTCACAATGTATTAAACATTGCAATCATATAGCTACTGCGGAAATTTACGATACTGATCAGGATTTTGTGAACTGAAATATTTCAAAAAGAATTGCCGTTCAAAAATTATCCTTAAAAGGGCTCAATTTATTGAACCTTTTCAAATTATGAAGACCCATTAATGGTTCAGTGTATTCAACCTTATTTGTGTGTGTATATTTGGGACCTTTTAGAAGGTGCTGGAAAAAATATTCTGGGGATCTGCGAAGTACCTAAAAAGGTTCTCCTGATGTAGCAAGGGAAAGAACCTCAAAAGAATTTATTTGGTATACCGTATACCTTTTTTTTTTTTAGAGTGTAGCCTCTATGACAGAAAGCAAGCAACATATGTGTTTCATATATTATTCCCCTTCTTATATCACCTATATAATTTTATTCATTTAAAACTCGCTCCAGAAATGTTTTGAAATGTTGGCACAGAATGGCGCCACTGATGACGCTCTTTTCGAAAGTCCACGCTTTATTCTTAGGCAGTCTGAGTAATACGACCGCTTGTTCGAGTGTTTAATTTATCAGAATTAAGTTCGTATTATCAGAAGTCAGAGAGAACATGAATTAAAAGTTTCATCGATGATTCGATGAAGCTATAATAAATACATGCATAGAAAAATCAAACAAGCTGAACCAATTTATTAAAAAAAATTTAAATTGAGAAATTAAAAAAACTCTGCATATAATTGCAGTAATTTTATAAAAACAAATTATATACATCTAAAACATTTAATTTGAATCATTTTCAGCCACCCCTCTAAGTGTTAAATCAATGCGTGTCGTCTGCTCCTTCATTGGGTTGATAGATATTCTTCGAAATTGACTTTTTCTATTTTTTATGGATATCAGGATTTTTGAATTATGTGATTAATCAAAATCTTTTCGTATCATGCACGAAAGTATTGGCATAATGGTTGAGAAATACTTAAAAAGGTCGCCATTTCAACAATATTAAAACTAAATATAAAATTGAGTTTATTATTCCTTACATAATGCAAAAATACTGAAACACAAACAATTAGAAAATAGTCAATTTCGACGATTAGGCTATACACCCCCCCTTTTAATTTTGACAACAGCTTCAAAAATAAAAAATCTGATGAGGTGAACATATAGGAACCATAGGGTGTTAATGCAATCATGCCCAAAACATTTGGCCCCAAGGTCCAATTCAATTCAACTCAGTACCCTACTATCAGTAAATAAATACCATGTGGTAGGGGGGTGTAATCCATCAACCCAAA
>JAQGBX010009002.1:0-10081 GCA_034698745.1 Megaphyllum sjaelandicum
TTAAAGCAAGATGTAACGTGACTCATCTGTTATCTAGTCACTTTTTAAGGTACATTGGTAATGTAAAAATTGCAAAAAACTGGTCACTTTTCACTGGTCACTATACATAGAACTGTTATGAAGAAAATGTACACTAGAAAAAACAATACACTAAAAATTATAGAACGTTTTCGAATTTAAAAATTCAAAAAAAGTTTGTTCCAATTTTCGAATTTTTTAAAGTTCGCTCCATTTGATAGAACGTTTTCATATTTTCCATTCCAAATCGTTAATTCCATGAAACGTCGTGTTCTAGAAACCGGAGCTATTTTTTTTAAGCATTTTTAAATTTAAATTTTGACAGATTTTACTCTCTTGATCCTCCGTTAGGCAATGGTCAAAGTTAGCTAACTCGGTTGTTCGGTTATCTGGATTAGATTGGTGAAGAGCTAAACGTAAGCTAAGCTAAGTAGTCGACAATTTGGCTAAGATATTTGACCCGAGTCTGTTTTTCGTCAAAGTCCAAAATGGGGAAATTTTGAAATGCACTCCCCCGAAATCCCTCGTATGGACCTCTTGGGGTAAGGGGTCGTTACCCTACCCCCTAATCAGCGCGCGAGAGTAGGTGCTATATGGACGCAGGGAGGGGAAATTAAAGATTTTTTGATGGTGGTTTTTCTCGTTCTTGTAGGTCAAGATGGGGGCCTGTTTACTTGCATCTACCCACCAAAAACGCGTTTTAAATGGGTCACTTTGTTTTTTTGGATAAAAATATGGGAAGTTAGCATGAATTTTTTTTGGCTCATAAGTTTTTTCTTGTTATTTATTCATTAAAGTACATGTATATCTTTGTGAATCGAGCTTGCCCGGGAAAATGTCATTTTTGACAGAAAAGTTGTTTGGAAGAAGACTCTTCTTAAAATGACAATTTTTCAACAAAACCAGATTTCCCAAAAACAAAAATTATGTTTTTTCCAAAAAAACAGGACCAATTTTTCCCCATTTTAAAACAAGGACTTACCAATTAAAAAACAATGACGAATTTCTCAAATTCAAACCACACCACATGCAGTAACTCATAAACTGCTTAAGCTATAAGCATGTCGTAAGCGCGTATTTGTTTCGTCATTCCAAAATTCCCTGTCTGACCAAATAACAATTTTGAAGAAAATAAGAACACTCGCAAGTGTAATCTCTCCTCTTAAATCACGCCATCAGATCGAGTCGGATGAAAAATAGCCTTCGGACATCGAAATCAAACACCAGGTGTCGAACGGAGCCAAGTTGAAAAAAAAATATTTTAGCAGAAAAAACCAACTGCCGATTTAACGATTTGCGATTCAGACACCACTTAAAAGATTGTTTGCCAAATAAGTAACAAAAACAAAAGCGTGCTTCGAAGCTAATCATGGTCGAGAAAAAGCAGCTGCTCAAGATTGTTAATTACATCGTAACTAGCATAAAATTACCAAAATTAAAAAGATTGAGCCAGAGTTGCTCTCGTGCCAGCCTGCAAACGCAAAACGCGAGAAATTTGATTCACGAACGAGACGAACGGTGAAATTCAATGAAATTCACCTTGAAAACCAGTTAATAAAACCTAATGCTCAAGGTCTTATACGCCTAAAAGGCTTACCAGATACCTCAAGGGGCCGTTCAAAAAATACCGTAGTGAAATGAGGAAAAATACCAAGACGATGATTTTTGTTTTATTGTGTCATGTCATAAGCTTTGAGACCTAAAACTACATGTAGCTTTTAAAATAAAACTATTAAGAGTGGTTTTGAAATTATAATAAATAATCTTTCCCGTACATGTATAAGCAATTTTAAGTTAAAATAAACAAAAATTAAAATCATTGATTTTTTACTCTCAATCGAATTCTTAGAAATAAACTTAAAAACAGGTTTCGAATTAGCAAAATATCAGTAGAATATTGGCCTTGAAACTTTCATGGAATTTGGCGAGCATATACTTTTTGGATGGCCCCATGGCCCATTGAAGCTCTGGAAACGAGGGCCGTAACGTAAGTTCGTGCTTCGTCCACTTTTTGATGTGTTGTAATTTTGATTTCCCCAGTTAGCCCCACCCTTGTCTACATGTTATTACGCGCTTCCGGCGCTCACTAACCCTCGCTTCCGCCCCCTGGCGGTGCTGAGGTCATCGAGGTCGATTGCAGAAACGACAGCTGTTTGATAGCGCTCGAAAATTATAACAGCCAAAAGGAAAAAATAAGTTTAAAAGTCTATTGTGCAACTAGCAACAAGAGCAACCTGCTCACCTTTGTCCACTTCGGACCGAGCAAGTAGATTCGTGTCTGTATTTTAAAGTTTTTTTATGTTTTTTTTTGTGTTTCTTGCCATTTGGTACTTCAGCACCTGAAGGATGTAATCTAGCAAAACCTGCTGTGAAAAGTTGGTAATATTGGTAAAAGCTACAGATTACCGAGTTCCCGGATAATCGAAACTCAGGATGATGAAAATTTGAAGTTATCAGCTAGGAGAGAAAATTTAGAAAAATAATTTATAGTTTTGGAAAGTAATATCAGGAAAATCAAATTTTAAACTCTTGGGAAAGTTGCATTCTTATCAGAAAAAAAGTACCAATGTTTAGAAGAAAAAAAAAATAGTTATCATAAAAAAAAGCTTAAAATCTTTTGGAAAAATTGCCATTTTTAAATAAGAAATTTTAATGGTTTTTTACGTTTTTGTACAAAGAAATTCTGTTGATTTGGGAGAATGAAAAAAAATCGGTCATTTTTATTAGTGAAATTATCATTTATTTCTGGGAAAGTTGCCTGATTTAAGGCTTAAGACTTTAGGAAATGTCTCTAATCTAAGATGGCGACTTAGTGCGAAGCTGCGTTTAGTTGAGCGAAATATCGACCAAAAAGTGTCATTTTTATGGCTCAAATTCGCTTCCTACGAATTTCACGGCTGATGTTCTAGACACGCAAACAAAACGAGTCGAACAAAAACCTGGTTTTGTTTTCATAAAAACAAACTAGGGTTTTGTTTCGTATTTAAAAGCTCCGAGTTGTCACGTAGGCTTTTACTTCATTCTCGAAATCGAAACTACTTTTTATTTTATTTTACTTTTATTTCACTGTTTTCAACTTTTTTTAGCACAAATGCACTCGTTCCTGTCGTTATTTCGAATGTCCAAAAATATAAAGGTTTTGGTCAAGCCCGAGTGGTTCGCTGACAAGTTGTTCGAAATTAAGTTACACCTAATTGCGGATTGGCTTAAATGTTTACGCGTCGGATGTACGGCTCCGTGCACCTTCAACCGACGTTAATTTTGGCAGGAAATTCGATCCCCATTCGGAATACAGGGTGCCAAAAAGTTGAGGAAAATTATAGTTTAGATTTTGCCGACACCTTGTAAGCGAAAAAAATGGCGTAGCTCAGTTTGATGAGCCATCCTGAAGTTATAGAAAAAGATGATTGCAAGTTGGGATCAACTTATGGCGCATTCGGATGGTCAGTCTGGTGTGCACCGGTGTAGGCTACAAGGTGAGGCATAAGTCTGTAAAGTCTTGTTGCGCATGCTGCCTGCAATAGTGCCGATTTAACAGACTTATGCCTCACCTTGAAACCTACACCGGTGCACACCAGATTGACCATCCGAATGCGCCCTTAAGAGCACGTCATGAGCACGGTTCCTAAAGGTATTTTATTACATCTTTGTGGGTTAATTATTATGCATTTATTCGACTTGCTGTCATCTGACATAATGCATGGACATTTTTTTTGCACTTAAGTTGAGGATTGACTTTAAAAACCTCGTTACTCAAAGTTCTGCAAGGTTTTTGCATTTAACATTTCTCAAGCATTATGCCTTTTTAGGACGACTGGTGAATGTTAAAATCTATCATTTTACTCCTTTTTTTTCTGTTACATGTACTCGTTGCTAACTTTGGCTCGAAATTCAACGGATTTTCGTTCGTTTTTATCTGGAGCTTAGTGTTAGTCGATGCTATCTGCTAGTCGAGGACGTTGTTCGTTGTTCCTTCCCATTGGCATCAATGGAGGATGTGCGTTTCCTGAGGCCATTCAACAACCTTTTTATTTTTCATTATAAAAAAAACTTTTGAGAAAGACTCGATGGCAGCAACCGCAGATAAGGCCATCTTCCCATGAAAACGTCTAGCTTTTTTGTTTTGATTTTTTGGTTTTTTTTGTGTGTTGTGTGTGCTGAGGATTTTGGTTAAGCTCTGTACTCTGAAGTGCTTTTCAAGTTTCTTTTGTGTTTCAAGAAGCCTTTTTGTGGCACCTTAGATCTGAACGGAAGCTATTGAGCTTTGTATAGGATGGTTTTTTTCATGATTTTACATCCAAATTGTAATAAACTGGTGAAACAGTTTTATCTTCAGAATCTGTTTCCGCAATATGGCGTTGTCTAGGTTTGACTTATGTACTTGTACATGTAGACTGTATTACACATTGTTTAAAAATACGAAATCAAAAAATACAGAATCATTGAGAATTACACACGAAACCAAAAAAATACTGTTTCATCATGTGAATTACATGTACATACAGCATATTTATTTCCTTATTGCACATTTGTTGTTTTTTTTTAACAAAAAAATTATCAAGTTTTCCTTGTTTTAAATGCTTATTGCTTTTGATGATAATTTTTTCCGTGATTTTTTTCGATCTGAATAATATGATCCATAATTTCTGTGCAATTTGACACAGCATATCTTTTTTTCTCTTCCAAAAACATCCATTTCTGAAATCATCTGTTTTCTTTTCTTCACAATTATCACTTTCCCCATCAGAAATTCCTAAAGTATCATCTTTTTTTGTAATTTCATCATCAATCTTTTTGAAGCTCTTCAGGAGTAGCAATGCTGTAAAGTTGAATGTTGTTATCTACATTGGCTGAATTATTTGAGTACAGTACAGTACCACTATAATTAAAGCAGAATGTAAGGCGACTCATCTGTTATCTTGGTCACTTTATAAGGTACATTGACAATACAAAAAATTGCAAAAATGACACCACATACTGGTCATTGAACCCTAGAAAAAACAGTACACTAAAAAGGGGTCGACAGAAACTGGTGGTCACTTTTCCCAGGTTTTACTGTAGTAAAATCAATGGTAACATCTTTTAAACCGTTGATAACTTTGCATTACCGTATACAAATGATTATTTCATCTATAATGGCAACATCTCTAAAACCAATGTTTACTTACAGTGATTACATATTTTAAACCAATGGTAGCAACCATAAACCAGTGCTAAATCCAATGGTAACAAGTTTTCATTATACCATTCCAGTAAGAAATGTAAGCAACGAAAATAAATTCATCTTTTGGTTGCAAAAAGCAATTAAAAAATAAAACCAGCTTTTTCGGCCCGATGCGCCATTGTTTTCCTAGTTTAACGCAGATTAAACCCACCTTTTAATCTCTTAGAAAGGGATTATGTGGGATGTGCTCGCAAATCCACCTTAAGCAGTTTTTTTTAAATCCACAGTTGATTTTTTTTCCATATTTGGAGCGAGCCTTTATTATGTTAACCCAAAAAAATGATTAGATATGGCAAGAGCTGGAATATGATGAACTGGATAAAGGATCAGAAGAGACTCAAGAAATTGAGCAAAAACTTAAATAAAAAGAAATACTTGCACAATGTTTTCGGCATTTTGCGCTCCAAACCCCTTAATCGTGATTGTTAGATCACCCTCTAAAGGTTACCCAAAAAGTACTAACAATGATGTTGATGATAAGCTTTTGTGCATTAAACTTTTGTTGCAAAAGTTGTTTGGGTTTTGATTTTACCATACAAAAAAAAGGCGGCAAGAAGATGTTACGCCGATTAAACGCGGAATTAATTTTAATTTTGTGAAAAAAATACTTGCAAATTTAAAAAAATTGAAGTACATGTATTTTGAAAACGTTTGGTGAAAAACTTTTGAATTTTGTGAAATAAACTGATAACATTTTGAAAATTTTGTAAGATGTTTACAAAAAAGTGAAAAGCTAAATTCAAATTTTGAATCAATTTAAATATTTAAAAGAAGCACTTGCATTTCAATTTTTACCATTAATTTGAAGTCATTAACATTGTAGACCATTCATCAGTTGAAACAAGAAATGGAACGTGCGGTTCTCAATTTTTGCACGAATCGCAAAGTTGCATGCTCGCTGCCCATTCCTAGCTGAATTTCTTGACCACGTGATGGCAGCAATGCGTTTCGGCATTTTTTGGGCAACCCGAACAACCCGTCTGCGCTAAATTTGTGTGCCTAAACCTGCTCCGATTCCCTTTTCATCAGAAACGCTTTTATTGTTGTTGTTATTGTTATTATTGTTGAACAGATTGGCATGCGTAAATCGTAGGTACCAATTACATTCGGGAATCCATTATGCATTGTTCGTTATTGAAGGGGTGAGACGGGGAAGGGGTGGGGGTGATAATGGTGAAAATACACAAAATTTATTTCGCCCATCAATCTCCTTAGTTTGATTTCATGCCATAGTTTTCCTTTAAATTAATCTTGACCTCGTTTATGAATGGCCCCTACGTAGCATTATTTTTAAAGAAAATAATGGGTTTTTGTAAATTCTATTTTTTTTTCAAAATTAGACTGTAAATGATTTTTTTAAATAAAAATCAATTAAAAAAATAACGTTACTTTCCCCAAAAATCCAAGCAAGTTTCTAAAAAACTATCCCAATTTTCCTGGTAAAATTATGGACCCTTAACATTTTAACTTCTCCATTAAGTAACCATAACCGTCCATTATCTTGTATCGCGTGTCCACTGGTCGTTGCATGGGGATTATTACGGGCAGGGGTCAAGCAGGGTCAGCTAGTGGCTACTCTTTTAAACTGGGACGATTTATTTATTGACTCGTTAAAAACCTGAAACCAACACATTATTTTCACGTTCAAAATATATTAAGGAGTTAAACCTAATTTCTATACAAGTTTTTTTTTTTTTAGAAAATTTCTAGTTTCTGCCTTTTGTCTGGACCGATTTAGGCCAAGTAATTTCGAGTATTTTTAATGATTATTTAGATCATAATTATTATATCGAAGATTGCCTAAGGCTGCGTGCCTGTTGTCTGTTAAATAATCAAGTCTAATTTTGGCTTATCGTAATTGTAACGGGTCTTTAATGGACATATAATTTCTAATGGTAGTATCAGTAATTTTATTTTCCTTCATTTTTTATTTAAAAATAATACACTGAACTTATTTTGGAAAATTCCTCAATTTTTATGATTGATTTATCAAAACATCTTTTTTTGGGAGAATGTTTGTTTAGTTACAACAGATAGTCTCGTTAAAAAATGGCTTTGTTAAAAATTCGTAAATTGTATAGTTAATTGTTAGAAAAAATAGTATATTTGGAAAAAAAATTGTTTTTACTTTACATAAATTTTTACATACTGTATAGGGGAAATGTTCTTAGCAATGATAGACCTAAATAACTGTTATAATTTTGTTGTTGTAACAAAATTATATTTATGGAAATAATCTTGTTTTCAATTTTGTTTAAACAAAAAGATGTGTAATGTGGATATAATTTTCATTTTTGAGGAAATTGTACAGTTGGGAAAAACTCGTTTCTAAAAAAAATTCAATTATTTTTAAAAACAGTAAACATTTTCATGTAGCTCAAGTAGGCCTACTTCTGATAATCGAAATCGAGACTAAAATATTCTTAATCAATGACCTCAGTTTCAAAATTTGAATATAAGACGTTTATGTACAAATTGGCTATTTAGCTATTTGGCTACTTAGCTATTTATCAGTAAACGCGTTAAACACTTTATAGGCATTAAATGTGTCTCAAAGTGTGTGACACATGAATCCAAGCTAGGAAACGAGGTCACATGTGGTTCTCAAAGTATTTCCCAAAAAAAATTGTGCCACAAAAAAACCACCCGCTGTTTCCAAGCTGTTTGTGTTTTCATCATCTCGCCCGGTCTTAATGAGTTCCCCATGTGTGGGTGGTAGGTCCAGGATCAAAGGTCAAGAAAAAAGGGGGGGAGTTGTTCGGCAGCCATGTGCCAAAACTCTTGTTCGGATGAATTGGCGCAAGTGGCATCTGTCTTCTGGCTGTCAGCGCCATAGGTCAGAGGTCGACTCTTCGAGACTGATGTTATCCATAAGGGGGTGGAACCACTCCTTCGAGGGGGTCCATGAATTTGGTCAAACGTGAAAGTTGATTTAGAGAATCAAATAAATATCACTTAAAATACTTGAGAGAGAACCTGTTTAATGACGTGGAATTATCGACGGGTCAGTCTCGTGAGGTCATGTCCTGTGTTGAATTATGACGTCGTACGAGAGCATGGCGTGTATTGAGCGTGGCTATGACGTCATATTCAGCGTGACACGATATTGCGTCATATTCGGATTACTTTGACGTCATGTGTTGTCTAACATTGGCGTCATTTGTTGCGTCGAACTTTGACGTCATGCACTTAGCCGAACTTGGAGATGACGTCATATCTGGGGCGGCTTCATGTGACGTCTGCTCGAATTTTTTCGCCGCCATTTTTTTTCCGGATGTAAAGCGACTCGCATAGCACTGACGCTTATCATTCGGTAATGAAATCGAGAGAACGATTTCCGTCCATTATTTGCAGGTATCGAGATACGTTTTGTATGAGCGTGAAATTGAGTTGGTATGGCGATAACGCAAGCCATTTTTATTAATTTATTGTGGTTACTTTCCTCTGAGCGAGCGTCGTAATTTCTCTTAGAGGTCGGCCAGCCTCGACCAAAAAACGCCCACGATTCGCACCTTGACAAAATACTTTTTGTAAAGTACTAAACGGAGTACGAAACGGTATGTCAACAATGCGCTCCCTTTGGTCGGAGCGCCGCCGCCAAATTGCGCTGCCAACGCCTCAAGATTGCGATCTAGAGAAAGATAGTTGAGACTAATTTAACATTAGCATTTACGTTGAATATCCGCACCGCTTGACCAATTGTTTCTCGAAAGTGATAACGCCTACGCGAGGTCAACTGGGGTCATGGCGCCCGAGCCACATCCGGGTAGCGGACACATTGATCCAAGATGGTGTTGAATAATATTGTAAAAGCGTAGAAATGTTTTCGAACAATGTTGAAAAGGTGTAGAAATGTTTTGGAATAATGTTGAAAAGGTGTAGAAATCCTTTGGAACAATGTTGAAAAAGTGTAGAAATAATGTTGAAAAAAGATTGTTTAAAATGTGAGCCAATTTAGGAAAGACTACGCCATCTTGAAATGTAGTTACACATGTATTTTTATTCATTTTTACTTAGTTTAATAAAAATATTTCGTCTTGTTTTTTTTTCCAGCTTTGGCTTCGTGTTCACCAAACCCATGCAAGAACGGAGCTGCGTGCGTGACCAACTCGAAAGGCGACCCTTACTGCAAGTAAGTAAATGCTCGAGTCGTACTCGAGCAATAGCGGTGTGGGAAATAGACCCAGATTTTAATTGAAACCACGAGGAGTGTCTCACTTTTCCTCAATTTGACCTCCCCCTTCCTGTTGCGGCCCAACCTACTTCCTCCTTCAGGATTTAGCCCAATTAAGGGGACGAGGGGGTCCATTAAATGCTTCTTCCTGTTTCGAGAGTGAGCATTGTGCTCGAAGCCACTTGTCATGGACGAGCTTTATGAACAACCCCCTCTTTTATTACCTTTTAACACGCGAGGAGCAGGTGGTTCCTAAATAATGCACCTTAACGATGTTTGAAAAGGTTGAGCTTAAGCTTTTGTGTATTTTCGAGCATTTGAGGAAATGGATTTGAGTTAGGGTTCCGTCCAACTCCAGTTTTATTTATTTAGTTTTTAAGATTTCAATTGTTTTATCGCAAATAGTGAGACCTATAATGTATTTGGCAGGGTGGCCACAGGTCAGGGAAGTCAGGGAAAAAAATTGTGGTCAGGGAAGTCAGGGAAATGTCAGGTAAATTTGTGAGTGGTCAGGGAAATTTTTCCAAATGAAAGCAAAATGCACTCCTTGCACTCAGGCTGCTAGCAATTTCAACCCCAATTCTCTTTAGCTAGACTTTTAACAAAATCTAGTATTTTGCCAAGCTTCTCATTGCAATTGTTATTTTATTTTTCATTATGACAAA
>JAQGBX010009003.1:0-10081 GCA_034698745.1 Megaphyllum sjaelandicum
CGAAATTCTCGATAAATTCATTGAAACTTGATCGTTTGTTTGGATGAAATGGTCACTGAGTTTTTTTAATTGACAATGTAATCCACAAAAAATCCGAAATAATTGACCAAAAAAATATACACTATCAATCTTAATTCACACATAGTCTAATTACAGAAATTCTCGTGAATGAACGTTTTTTTGTCGTCCCAACACTAGTTGTGACGAAATGTTAAACCAAAATAGTGCACCAGGGATATACTATTTGGCACTGAATACCAAGTTAGGCATACTACGGCACATGGAGGTTAGTTTAAATAAATAAATAAAATAATAATAAAAAAACACCTTAAGATAAAAATTCAAATGCATTTACGATTATCAAAATATATTTACAAATTATTTCTAATAATAAATAATTAATCCTATCAGTCGTGCCGACAAATATTATTAACTGTAATATTTCTAAATCGCATATATTCACGACGAATGTTTACTAGTAGAAATATGTTAACAGTAATGGTTTTAAATTGCACATTTATGAAAGTGATTTCATTTTTAATGCAAGTTGAGATACAAATGCACATTTGTAAATCTTGGAAAATGAAATATCGAAAATGGGAACATTCGGCGATACAGTTGTCCAGTTATTTACATTAATCGTTTATATAAGTTCATGTTTCCAGAAACAATTAGCAACGAAGTAAAAAAGTTCCTTTATGTTAATTTCCTCAGCGCAGACGTGTTTTCATTTTTTTAAATATAAGTACAATGAAATTTCCACAAAATTAAAAAAATCAGCGTTGAAATTGTCCTGTTGTTTACATTAACTGTTTTTACTATATAAGTTCACGTTTTAAGAAACAACTGGCAACAATTAGACACAACGTCAAAAAGTTCCTCTATGTTTCTTCTAGTGTGGATGTAGATTACTAAATATATTAGCTATGCATTTAGAATTACTTTGAATGTTCCTATCTGTAAATGTATTTTTAAATATCTTTACATCCTTGTTATACAGGTACTGTATGTATTTTAGTTATACTTACATATTTTGCATTGGATTCGAAAAATATATTTCAGTAGACAAATATTTAGCAATTAAATGCAATGAATGAACCTTATGCAGAGTTTCGAAAAATGATGACTGAAATCCAAAAATGTATTTAGGGAGTTGGCCAAAATGTAATCATCTTACCATTATAACTGTAGTGTGCAATATATTTCATAATATGTTTTTAGAATAATCTAGTTAAAACCACTTAAGTCTTATTCAAAGTGACGTCAATGGAAGAAAACTGCAGAAGCACAATTTAATAAATTACACAAGACCAAAACAAGTGGATTAAACAGTGTGCTTGAACTTCTTGAAGTTGTTGGCAACAATTGTGAAACTGTTTTCAGAAATCCATCGTTACTTGATAGTTCTATCAATTGAGACAAATCTATATCGTGCGACTTGATATTTTTGACAAAATTATGATAGAAAAGCACCTACGTTTACATTTGCAATCAGCGGCAAAAAAAATACAAACTACAGTTTATAAGAGCAGGCCTTTTCAGATTACACTATGAATTTAGTTCAAACACCTCGAGGATTTGTTGTCATAATACGATGATCTTATCAACTGAACTATATCGACATAAAACGCTTGCAGTTAAAAAAAAAACTAGAAAATTGAGTATCAATGTTGTCAGATGACAAGATCTTATCCACGCTGCTGGGTCAGGGAGAAATTGTATCACAGGCAATACGAACTGGTACGGAAAACATCATTTGACACACAAGTATATTTTACTAGTCAATTTCTTGGCTTAACAATATATTTGTAAATTATATAAATTAATGATCACTAAAGCAATTTTTAATTATATATATATTGAAATATCAACTACAAATGCATTATTAAAATATGCTATCTGTTTTTACAAATAGTTTTAAAATGAAATTCGTTAATTTGAAATGCTTCAAATTCAGCGATTTATTTTAAAATACATTGAAAAATAACTGAAAAGCATCTGAAAATGTATTGATGGCTTGAATGCATCAATGCATGTTTGAAAATACATAATGTAATGAAGCCATAGAATAAATATACAGTATTTACATTAAACACAAATTCAAATGGATTTCACAATGCCCTTATTATCCAAAATTTATTTTAAAATGCATATATCTTTCTTCTTGAAATAAAATCATTTTCATGGAATGCACGACTGCTAAAGTCATTTGAAAATGCCTCATATGCAGGACATGTAATTTCAAATATATTGAAATTCAAAACGTATTTTGTGAATATGTGTAAATATTGATATATTTTTGAACAATGCAATTAATATTTCCAGGAATATATCTTTCTCGTGAATTTACCACTAAAGGATGAAAAATTAGGTTTTTGAGTCAATTATCCACTAATGTGCATGCTATGCTAAATTTTATTGCACCCTTTACTCATACTTATAATTATTGGTCCCAACATTTAAAATATATTTAATTGCCACTTTCAAAATTCTGAAATGAAATATGCGTCCACCATGCCATAAATCAATTCCAGAGCCCATTTTCACTGAATTTCGGAGGTCTTGGCATAACCTACTTTACATCAAAACTGACCGACCAAAAACAATCGCGCGAATTTAGAAAGTTTACAAATTAATAATGTATGTTTAGACCTAAAATTGAGACAGAAAAAAAAACTGAAGAAAGTTCGCGAGACCGAGCCGACAAAAGGAGCAATGCCACGTGATATTTCCAAATGTCCACGCATTAAAAAGCGACTTTTTTCTAGAAGATTTCCTATTTGGGAAGATGTGACCCACTTCGACGACCACTTGTTTTTTTCCACGAAAATAAAAACAACAAATTAATACGATGCAGCATAAAGCCTGCAGGTTGAGTGGGATGGAGCGTGACATTTGGGAAAAAATTCAAAGGGTTGAACTCGAAGCTTGTCCAATTTTGAATCAACTAGTTTTTTCAGCAAACAGGAGCATTGACAATAAATAATTTTTCAAAATTTGCTCTAGGTCAAATTCAACGTGCCTTTTTTTTCTGGCTAAGGTCACATCGCGTGAATGCTTTAGTTGCTTGACTTTCCATAATATTCGTGAAGCATCAAATGTTTGTATTTGAAAGCATGCATAAACTGGATGAGTAACTGGAACACATGCTAAGTGCACATTTAATGCATTTAAAATACATAATGCGTTTTAAAATGCATTTTAAAAATGTGTTATTGTCGTTTCAATTTGTTTTAACAATTATTTTAAAATGCATTACCTGTGTTCCAATTTTAGATATTTTCAAATGCTTTACATGCGTTGCAATCTTTAGATATTTTCAAATGCATTACACGTGTTTCAATCTTCAGATATTTTCAGATAAATTACATATATTGCAATCTCTAGATACTTTACAAAATTACAATGCATTACATTTGTTGCAATCGTTGCATATATTCAACTGCATCACATGTGTTCCAATCTATAGATATTTTCAAATGCATTACACGTGTTTCAATCGTTGCATATATTCAACTGCATTATATGTGTTCCAATCTATAGATATTTTCAAATGCATTACACGCGTTGCAATTTTTATAAATTTCCAAATGCAGTACACGTGTTTCAATTTTCAGATATTATCAGATGAATTACATATATTGCAATCTCTAGATACTTTCAAATGCATTACATGTGTTCCAATCTTTAGATATTTTCTAAAGTATTACATGTATTGCAGTCTTTAGATATTTTCAAATGCATTACATGTGTGGCAATCTTTAGATATTTTCAAATGTATTACATGTGTTCCAATCTTTAGGTGTTTTCAAATGCATTATACGTGTTTCATTCTTTAGATATTTTCAAACACCTTACATGTGTTTCAGTCTTTACATATATTCAAATGCATTACTGTACATGTGTTCCAATCTTTAGATATTTTTAAATGCATTACATGTGTTCCAATCGTAATAGTCAGTTGCTGATTAATGTATTGGTTAGTTTTCCTTTTTTGTGGATATTAAGCTATGAGTACCACTTTGAATACCTGGTTAAATTATATAGCAACCTTTATTATGATATATTTGTTTTCCAATTTGGTTTGACAAAGCACACTTCACAATAAACAACTAATCTAGCCAATTTTATGTGCATACATGCAAGTAAGAATGAACAGTTCAAGGCAACTCAGCACACTTTAATGGCCAAGTTCGGCAGAAGCTGGTTTGACCTGACTCGTACTGATAGTGAAGTTGGCAACCCTTTCATAAGGCTTGCGCTTTGATTGTGTGTTTTTGTAATGTCCTCTTTGGCCTATTTGAACTGCTTGCACACTCCAACAAGGGCAAAAATGTCAGGAAATGTGACAACAGACAGCCTCTTGTAGATATACGACGCGTTTGGAAGGCTTATCACTTTAGCAAAAACTTGTTAAGTATGATGCCTGTTGGCCGTCTAAGTACAATATATTGTTTGGACAGCTTCAGCAGCTCTTCTCTCAAATTATTAGAGCCTTCTTGAAGGGCTCTTCAGATCTGATAAATTTACGGCCTGTCAACCATATCTTGTAACAGCACGATTTTGAACAGCTTATTTATACGAGTATAACAAATTGGCCACCTTTGCATACTCTCAGCCATCTCGGAGGTCTGTTTTGAATTAAGCATACGTTGAACTGCATGATCTTTTATTCTACACTATTTACACTATCTGTAGTCTGTGTTTATGTGCTTAACATTTCATATAAAATAGTATTTGATGACTGCAGGGTACTGAGTTTGATTGCATTAATATCCTCCCGAAATTCTAGCAACGTCCGTCTAGTAGTCATCTTGGAGATCCACTTCCTACTGCGACACGTATTGAAGTTTCAGCAATTTCGTCTACTTTCAGCATATCTTATAGAAGCCCAGATTTCGAAAACAATGTTGACAACATGATTAAAAGGGTGCATGTATACAGGTCTGGAGCTGAATTCCACAGAGATCTTCCAGAAATTCTTGGAAAGTCTGCAGAGATCCTCTTGGACATGCACTCTTTTAAAGCTTTGCCAGCAGATGTCAGCCATGATCTGGCAGCCCTGTGTTCGCAAACAATGTTGACAACATGGCTACATGTGTGTATACAGGCTCTGCGCTGAGTTCCACCGAGATCTTCCATAATTTCTTAGAAAGTCCGCGGAGATCCACTTTTGCATGCAAGCTTCTAAAGCTTCATCAGCAGCTGTCGACCATCATCTGGCAGCCCCGTGTTCGCAAACAATGTTGACGCCATGGCTACATGTGTGTATACAGGTTCTGCGCTGAATTCCACTGAGATCTTCCAAAATTTCTTGCAAAGTCCGCGGAGATCCACTTGGGCATGCAAGCTCCAGAAGCTTCATCAGCAGCTGTCGGCCATCATCTGAAAGCCCAGTGTTCGCAAACGATGTCGTCAACATGGGAAAACCAAGATAGCATGAAGAAAAACGTGTTTTTCTGGCTCTGCGAGCAGGAAAACTTGTATCAGTCCTAACTTAAGGTTGCAAAACTGGCAATTTCACACCGATGATACCACGCTCCGAAGTAGGTTTTTACCTCATCGAACAATATGCTAAACGTGTATGTTACCCGAACACGTGAACGTGGGTGTTGACAACCAAAGGTGGACCCACGACTTGGAAAAAAAAACAAAAAAAAGAAACATGCGGTTTCTGGACAACGTGTTTACGAATCGCGACGCGAGTTTGCGGTATATTCTACACCTTGCCCGAGTGCTCCAACCTTGGCAAAAGTAGGCTAATTGGGTTTTGATCTCATCAGTTACAAGTCGGACATCGAGGGAACAATTGCAGAATTTGACTGAAACATGGCAAATAAATGCGCCGAACGCCAGTGTGCCCCACCAGGGGTGCATAATTAGGAGTCGAAATTTTCGTATATTAGCGAAGGTTGTTAAGTAGGTTTAAGGAAATGCAATTAAACTGGTTTTTTACACCTGTAGAGATTACCATGGGCTACGGTATGCAAATGTAGCTATGCTGATCTGCGCTCAGATCTTGCCAAATGGCCTCATATATTGCGAAATTTTGGTCATTTAAGATGCTGGGCATTACGCCTCACGAATGTACACCGAAAAACTATTTTTTTCTGGACATAGATTGTTGAGAACAATGTTGGAAAGAATTCTGCGTTAATTAGTGAGTAGGCCCACTTTACGTGCTATTCAAAAGGTGTGTGCAAGCAGTTAAACACGAGAGTACGAAGAACTAAAAATACACAGAGTGCCCTTGGGATGTCCAATAAAGTACTTACATAACTACGTTGAAATAACGAAATGTGTTCAGCAAATTCGAGGGGAAGGAAACAAGCACATTTGATATAAGGCAAAGCGGAAGTTGAATTGCCAAGGAAATCTTGCATGGGAACACTGCGACAGAATTCCCCCAGAATTAAATTTATTTTAAATTAACTTCTCTGACTTTTCCAGGTTTCGAAAACAAGTTTCCCTGACGAGGGATAAAACTGAAATATAGCGATGTTATCCAAGATTTTGCAAATCGTGTTTTGCATCGATTTTGGAAAAATTGTTCTAAAGTCAATTTTTTACAATTTTTTCAAAATTAAGCTGAAAACTTTTCACCATTTTTTTGAAAATTTTACGAATTTGTAATAGGGAAATGTTGAAAGTCTAGACAATTTGTACTCAGAAAATATTGAGAATTTTGCCAATTTGCCCTCAGAATCTTGTTTGAAAATGTTGCAACAAATTTTGTCCTCGGAAACTATTGAAAATTTGTACTGACAATTTTTTTAAAGGTTTGCAAATGGGCTCAGAGCTAACCACTTACAAGCGTAGATTTTAAATTGTGACAAAATAAATATGGTGAATTTCCTTGATTTTTTTAAAAATAAATAGCCTAATTCTTTCCTGACTTTACCAGTCATTTTCAAGTTCCCTTACTTTTCCATGTTTGTGTAAACAATCAATTTTGAGTACAAGCACTAAACAATCGTAGTTTTCCACACAATCCTCTTTTTTACAAAATTACGTTTTACAGAATCCATGTTAAAATCAATTTTTCCGATAAAAAATTCTTTCTTAACCATTACAATATTTACGATAAATTCATAATTCGAAAAAACAACTATTTCAATCACATTTGAACATACAGCAAATTATGTACTTTTTTTTAGATATAAACAAAGTTTAAAAAAATAACATACAGTATAAGGAAATACGAATATCTGATCACGGGAAAAGAGGAATTAAAAAAACAATAAGATTTCGATAAATGTCTTAAAAATTAAGAGTTTTTCCAAGATTCCGTTTTTTGTTTTTTTTTCCAAAATAATTTTAAAACAAAATCTGGTTAATAAAATATTTCGAGCATGGATAATAGATAAAATTACATTACGGTTTAGATGTTTACTTACTGAAGTAAACAATTTTATCTGTACTTAATTCTTACAGATTTCATAATATTTTAACCCGTTTATGAATCAAAAGTTTCGCAAGTCCGCTTTTAAAACTATTTTAGAAAGAAATAAGGCATCTTCAATGGTTGTAGATATTTCGTGCAATATCTGACTCACGACTGAACTATGTCAAAATGTCAATAAAAACAACTAACATAACGCGGTGTCACATTTAGCCTAATAATCTAGTATTACCTGAATACGTCAAAAAATCAGATAAATTACAATCACTGCCATTCACATTGTAATCATGGAATTAGATTTTACAACGATAAGTCGATCATCGAAAAACATATTCCTGTTTTTCTAAAATTTTATGTAAATCAGTAGACAGCGTCCAATTCGCGGGAAGAAAAAACACATGACATCGGTTTACCACAAAGAAATTTGCTTAATACGAATAACTATATACCATCAATCAGTTAGTCATTTGGTCTTTTTTTTCTCATAAATACAGGTAAAAATGTGTGCTGTTAAATCATTCGTTTAGAAAATCGTTCGTTTTTGCGGTCATTTAGATGAAGACAATCCTGAACAGGGATTAGGAACAAACTGCATGCCTGTTTTTATGAGAAATTTACAAGTAATATAAAGTGTTTATAAGAATACCAAAAGCGGTATAATATTTCATTTAACGATATAAAAAGGGTATTTTGCGCCATTTAGAATTGGGCGATTTAAAAAAAAGTCCTTTTCACAAACAACAAAGCATTTGGGACGCTTTAACATTTATTCAGAAAATGATTTTTTGGTCATAAACCGAACCATATAAATCCGTTTAGCTTTTGTTGCTATAGGTTTAAGTAAAAGGCCTTTTTTGGGGCGAGCATTGGAAGGTCTTTGGACATTTCAGACATTTCTCAAAAAAAAGTCTAGGTGGTTATGTATACAACGGAATTCCCATGAGAATGTGTTGCAACTTTTAACTGAATTAAAATAAGTCGTTTATGAGATCTAGGATCTGAAAACGTTATCTTTATTTTTTTCATATTGCCAAACTAATTCTTTTTAACAAAAGCTAATGCGGATTGCTTGCAGAACTCCAATATTCATCCGTCTTATTGAAAATTTGTAGATTTCGTGTCGAACAAAAAAATTGACATTATTCGATGTACGTGTAATTGCCCAAGACGGGATTCGGATTTAGTTCGTACATGTACTACATGTAATAAGAAATTCGCAATATGTGAGTTCGTCTTCACGAGGCTCCACTGTATTCGTTTAAATCTTAACAGTATAGGCTACATGACAATTTTATTTTGAGAAATTCCATGGAACTTCGACAACTCTGACATCAACAATCAAGCAGCTCTTGGCGAACTTCCCAACGGCTTCTTGGTGGCCAACCATCCATTACGTACACCAATTCCTCGCTGATGAAACCCAATAACCAATAAAGTGTCGGATTGGTAAGTGTGCCATAAAAACATGCAATTCGCCATCTTTTTTCTGCGCATGTTCACGCAAATTTGCAATTCCAGACCGAAATAGCATCCCATGATTGGGCAATAATCATCACTTGATTTTACATGGACATGTCGGAACTGCCCAAGACAATGCATGGCCAAGTTCCAGAACCTATTCTTTTCAACATTGGGGTAATCAAGCGTGCATGCAGGCCACGAAGACATACAAATTCACCAGATTTTCGGGGTCTTTTTTCTGAATGTTGGACGAGAAAACGGTCCAGAATCCGAAATCGCAAAACAATCGAAGTAGTGCACGTTTTGTTATTGGAGGAAGTTGCGGTTTTTGTTGTTGCGAGCGCTGTGCTGCTAACATAAAAATGCATATTTTATTGCTCAAAAAGCGACCCATTTTTGAAGCCAGAGTTCACCTCTTGTTTTGCAACAATTGAAGAAACAAGCGCAACGTTTAAATAAAAAAATGCCCACGCCTGAGATTTACTGGATTCACGCTTGACAGACAGCAAAAAATGAGTGAAAAATATGCAAATGAAGCACGCTCCGTGTGGTGCTTGAGTAAACTGGCTAACAGGAACCGTTCCCCAAACTCAAACCGTCCGATAAGTCAAAAGAAAATAATTCGGCACAAGATGGCACTCAAACAACGACTCGACAAAATCTGATGGAGTAATGTGGGTCAAACTTTGTATAAAATGTCTAAGTCATTCCACGTTGAAAAAACCGCCATGCATCTAATTACTAATCTGGTTCTTGTCCGAATTATGACGTCATACATAACGTCATAAATCGGAAGTTTCTAGAAACATCAGGGTAATTCTTCCAGAAATTTCATTTTCAACTTCCCTGAATTTTCCAGGCTTTAAAAAAAAATTCCTGATTAATGACATTGTCAAAAATTTTAATATTTAAAAACAACATTACCGACCCTTCAGATGAATCTGATGAAGCTAGGGTATTGTGCATGCCACACCACCTGGTCACACAGACAGGGGAAGTCAGGATGCGCAATCTGGCAGCATTGGTCAAAGAGACTCCAATTTTGGTTTCAGAAGGTTAAGCTTGGGTTCCATAACTCTGGGGATATTTCATCAAAAGTTAATTGGTGCAACACTAACCCTAAGGTCAACCTAGCTGCAGGAGTCACCGAGCAAGGTGGCTTAGAGGTTAGCATCCTCGTCTTGCATTCGGTAGACTCAGGTTCGATTCCCGGGTCGG
>JAQGBX010009004.1:0-10080 GCA_034698745.1 Megaphyllum sjaelandicum
ATTTACTACACTGACAACGTGCATGACACCACTCTCAGGATCCAGTTGAACGTTTTCTGTTAATGAATCAATGGCAAAATAAAGAAAATACAAAAATCTCTTACTCCTTGAGTTTCTGCAAAACATTAACTTCATCAAATTTTTTGTAATCTGGATTATGAGCCAAAAGGTGGATTGCATATGGTAAGACATAATCTGGAAGGAACTGCAACAGCTTACCTAGAAAAAATGATTTTGGTTAGTAAACTGGGCAAAACCAAAACATTTTCATAAAGCTTAATTTTTTATTAACTGACTGGAAGGTGATAGGAGTTAAAAGTGTAAAATGAGTGTAGTCCTAAGAGATTTCAATCACTAAATGAAACCGTGCATAGAAAACCAAAATTACTCAACTGCTTGACAGAGGGTGCTGCTTAACATAATCCCTTCTCTTATTGATGTTAGCAAGGAGATACTGCTTCAGGTGATTTTTAAGTTCGCGATTAGTCTCCGTGGCACCATATGCAAAGATTGCCATAAAGTCGAGAGGCAGTTTCAATCCTATCAAACCCTTGTGGAGCTTCTGAGCAAACCTTTCTCTGACAGCATTGCACTCATCCTAAATTATAAAAGCGTTTATTTCAACTTTCTACATACATATATATATTAAATTTCAGAAAATAAGGAAACTGCTAACATTAATTAACTTTGCAACAGTTTGAAACTGCTCCTGGGTGATTAAATTAAAAAATTCAGTTTCCTGAGCAAGTTTCAGAATACAGCAGCCAGCCGTAATCCTAAGCCAAGCTCTTTCAGGGCGACTAATTAAACAAGCAAAAAATCCATTAGTACCAGTTTAGATTTTTGCACTGTATAAATATGCACTATTAAAAATAATTACTTAATCTTGTCCCGTTTCATGAGATCACCATCATGTTCAACAACAGATGAGAGTAATCTTAGTGCTGAATTGCCAGCATTGTGATTGCTTCTTAATCCAATTAGCCATCTAACCATCGTTTTCATTCCCTCAGTCTGAAAATATTTCAAACAAAAACTAGCAGATACTGTGCACAATAAATTGAAATGCACAACTAGCTTACTTATGAGCAATTCCGCAAATTATGGAATTTATTTTGTTTGTTTATTGCTTGCTTATAATGTAAACTTTTTATATTTATGCATTCTATATTTAAAACTGCCATAGGCATAAATGAACCTACAAAATTTCTTTCAATTACTGGATTTTGTTCAAAAGTTAGCAATTGCAAACCTTCGCTCTTGTTTCATCAGATAGCATTTCCTCTTGGCACCAACTAGCGTCTGAATCCCTAACTGGTTCCTAGAATTAAAAATGATTAAGAACACAGAACGCTTTGTCCATGCTCTTCGCAGCATACATAACGATATATAGACAAATAGGCTTACTGTATCTTGCATTAATAAGTTTTTCACTATGTTTTTCGTGACAAAATTCTTTATCTCATTTCCAAATACTGTAGCAGAATACATAGCAATGTGCCCAATAGTTACTAGTGCAGTTAAAAAATGTGGTCTATCAAGAGCCAACTGTTCACCTGCAGCCTGAAATAAGACAAACCATATATAAATGTAAACAAATAAATCCAAGTATTTAAATGCGGATAATTGAAGAATTGCGCTTTAAGTATATAACATCCATTTCTCACCTGTAAAATAACCTGAAAATGTTCCTGTGACTTTGAAGAGACAACATAAAGGCATTTAACTGCTTGTTTTGCCTGCTTGCCTGTTCCTTCAACAGCAAATGTTTTTAAGTGTTCAATTAGTTGGCTGCAAAAAATAATAAATTAATTTTTGCTCATATTTTTTTGCCATTTTTTAACATAATATGCCACAACCTACTCTGCAATATCAGGGTACTCTGCTTCTAATGGACTTCCAATGTTACAAAATATGCGCAGCGTTAATTCTATTTTAAATAAACAATTTTATAATAAGATGTAATCAAAAATTCCTAATATAATAAGGGCTCAAAAATACTGCCATTGTTCTCAAAAATAATTCGAAATTCATCATACCTGCAGATTCATTAGAAGTCAAAAAGTTCAATAATTTCATATAAATTTCCGGAAAGTAAAAAGATCCTGGAAAGACATGTGACAATATCTGGGGAAAAAAAAAAATTCTTATCTGCAGAATTTAAGTAAAAGTAAATTGTGCAATTGAACCCCTCTAGTTACATGTAAAAGTTTCAGGCCTCTTTCAGGAGCATGTAGAGTACCCAGTTCTTCTAAAAGGGCATCATCCCCTTGTAATGCCCTTTCCACATAAACCATTAAGGTCTGGACAGCCGTCTTATCCACTAGTACAGGTGCCACCCGTTCCAAGAGTTGTTTAATAGTCATGTAAAACACATTTGTCATTACAGGATTACCCAACTTCTTCAGCAATTCTCTCTAAAACAAGTCAAATCATAATTCCAGCTTTAATTCAAGCTTTCAGGTGAAAATTACAAGATGATTTCAGTCGCTATTTTCCATAGAAACTTCTTCCAATAAAACATAGGGAATTTTCAGATCACCAGTTTCAAATCACTTAGCAATCACCTTACATTTTATGAAAATACAGTAAATATAGAAGAAAAATGTTCTCTGTAAATGAAAGTAAATTCAGACAGGATGCCTTACCACATTTTCTTCGGCTTGCTGACACGAACAATCCTGCTTTAGAATAACTTCTAAGTAATTCCGAACTCTATTTTCTGATGAGATCAATGTGTGTAGTTTTTTCAAAAACTCTTGTGCTTTCACAGGCTCTGGAAGAGACTCTATACAAGTAACAGAGGACAGGTGTTATGGACATTTTGAACCAGAAACAAAACATCTCAGTAAACACTGAATGCATAATATAACTGAAACCTTACTAGATAAAACCGTAATCTTCTGGCCTATTTCTTTATCAGGACCGTCCTTAGGCCCTTCCAGTAAAGCTCGTACATTATTTCTCACTCTAAAAATGAAATATTGACAAATTAAAAGTAATATAGTGAATTAAACATTAAGCTCAAAAAACATTAATGACAAGCAGCCAGCAATTATTTATTTACGTACAAGAAAAACAAATGCAAGTGAGAAAAATGTTTATGCTTCCCTTGGGTTCTTTTAGCATATTAGCAATATGAATTTTTGTTTTTCAATTAATAGCAAATCAGACTGAGCTTATCATACATTCTTTCCCAAAATTTAAAATTTATAAAAAGAAACAAAAAAAACTTGGGTCATGGACTAAGCCAACTAGCAATAAAGAAGTTCTAACAAAGAATATTCAAAGTAAAACAAAGGCAAAAAAGCCAAGGCGTTTTGCTTACACATTCTGGCATTTCAACAATTCGTTGAATGCTTTAACAGCATGATCATCAACTGTTGCATACAACTGATACATCCTTTTCATTCTTTCTTCTGGAGGGAGTTGATAAGGTACTAAACAAGTATGTAAAATCCTTTCAACAAGTAACCTGTTTTCAACAAGTTATTTATTTTTAATACATCCATATTGATCGATAAAATGACATACGGTAAATGAATATGTCACTTGCCTATCTTCTAATGCAGTCTGGTAATATACATGAAGAACTTTATTCTTTATCCAAGAGACACATTCTCTTGTAGAATCAGGTATTTCAGGGTTAATCATGCAGCTCTTGTAAATCATAGACAATCCAACCAAAGCTTCTTTGCGTATTTTGAACTGTTAAATAAAATTCAAATTAGCCATGCTAATTAGATTTTTTTGAGGAACTCTTCATTAAAATTATGACACAGGTGCTGCGTCCTCACTTTTTTATCAAGCGTTCTTTCCTTAACAAAATCTAACAGCTCATCGCTGATGCTTGTAAAATCTTTCTTAGCAGCACTAATGATTGCCAAAACCACTTCGTATCTCACAGATTCTTCAGGATCATGCTGACGCAGCTTCAGTTGCTCTAAAATAAAATAATGTAAGTTGCTAAAAATTAATTCCAATTTCATTAGGGTCCAAATATTGACAATTTGTACTCATGACATATTAATCTAGTTATGATTATAATTTGTCATTTTAACATCTAGAAGCTAACGCATTTAGATATACATATATCATTTTATAATGGAAACATTAATAATTTTGGTGGCGCAAAAGCTGAATATTTTCAACATTTCAAGGAAGCAAATGCTTGAAAAGTTTACCCTTGTTTGTGCTATTTAATATTCCTATAAGTACTCATGCAGGATAAAACAAACTTTCTCAAAAGTGAAAGTTGTGAAAAAAAGAAAAATACATTTAGAGACCATAGTGGCCAATGCTATGCAACTTTTTTTTTTTAACATAATCATTATCAGTATAAATAAATTCATGTTTCGTGGCAATAGATAGAAACCAATCATGTATAAATATAGTATACCTGTTATGTCAGTTCTTAGATCAGGATGATTGAGAAGAAAGTGCATAGAATACTGTACACAACGGGTCCTCACACTTACACTTATGTCATTAAATCTGTAAAGTTTAAAAACACAGGTGTAAAATTAATATATTATAATACTTCTAAGTACAAACTTAATATTAATTAAAAAGTAGAAACAACCAAATGTCAAAAATGCGAAAAAACACCTGCCTTCCAAGAAAACATGTCCACAAGGATTTGTGCTGGAAAGCTAACTCAGAACTCTTGTCAGAAAACATCCTGGCTAACAGCCGTGTAACTTCTAATCTTTCTTTTTCATCATTGCTCTGAAAAAAATAATTCATGCATAATTAAAAAAATACTAATCTAAAATATATATATACACACATGTATAACAAAGTAGCCATTCATAAATATTACATAATTATTCAAACCTTTAATTTAAACTCCAACTGTGGCAAAACTGCCAATAAAACACTAGGTGATATGGTATTTAATTCATAAATTAAGTCGTACAAATGAGAATTTACATCACTGTCTGATGTTTTACCAAGAATAAGCGCATTGTTGAAAAACTGTAAACAAATACATTACATACAATAAATATTTTTTATAATTCTTCACAAATAGAAAACAAAATTAGAAATACAACTTACTGCCTGGATATAAGGCTCAATGGTGGTATCAGTCTTCTTCAGAAGATCTTTTGCCAAGCTATAGGCATTCCGGTTATGCGATTTCTTTGGCTCAATGATGTTTGCTAAAATGCTGTCCAGGAGTTCTTGAGATACAGAATCTGCTTCACTAATCAAAGGTGCCATCATGTCCAGCATAAAACCTTTCACCTTGGTAGAATGATCATCACTATGTAATCAACATAAAAAATGAGAAATTTGGAAATTTCACATTGATGCTTTTTTAATTTGACTATCAGGGCACAACCAACTACTCACTTCACTATGCTGAAAATTAAAGTAAAGAGTTGACAGAATATTTCCTGATTTTCCTCCAATTCAATGCAGATATTGAAGGACTTTACCCATGCCAGGTTCTAAATATAGAAAATCAATTTGGGAATTAAATATACAAAGTTCTCACTTTTATCGTCACCAATTCTAATTGTGTAAAGTAGTTTTATTCTGGTAACAATATACAAGTTGAGTATTCCTTATCTGAACTATGAAATATTCCAAAATCTGAAACTTTTGAGCACCAACATAACAAGTGGAGAATTCCAGAACTGGCCTCATGTGATTGGGAGCAGTCAAAACGTAAATGGTAATGCCAAACAAACACAGATTTGCTTGATGATGCTTCAATGTAACTTTATGTAAACAAACTTTGTTTCATGCACAAAATTATTAAATATATGTAAAAATAACTCCAAGCTATGTGTTTAAGTTGTATATGATACAAAAGAATTTCGCATTTAGACCCTTAAAATATATTAAGATGTATATGAAAATATTCCAAAATCATAAATTTGTCTGGCCTCAACCAATTCAGATAAGGGATACTCAACTTGCATCACATTTTGATGGCAAGACTTCACACTATCAACAGGTCAACAATGCCAGATTGCAGCACTTTAGTTTTATTTTTGTATAAAACACTATCAGAATAACTTTTATAAAGAAGATGCTGAAAGGTTTTAAATTATAACAATTCATAAGAAATAAAAGCTATAATACAGTAGAACCCCGATTTTATGATCCTTCATTATATGAGCCCTCTGTTTTATGAACTCATCAGCATGTGGCTACTGCTGATCACACTGTGCGTTTTTTGGCTGGTGCAGGCCTCAACCTTGGGTAAATTAATTAAAACACATGCAGGTACCTAGTTTGAGGCCTGCTCGTGACAGCGAAAGGTGCACCGGTGCCTGTGAGAGCAACCTTAAAATTTTTATTTTGGGCGTTGTGGTAGATGTCCCTACCAAGTTCAAAGCGGAAACTGGCAGTGCTGTCAAACCTGCCCAACAAAAGTGATATACATGTACATGTAATGTGATAAAATAACTCTGAATACTTAATTGACTTGTTTCCTTTTTTTAAAAAAAATTGGTTTTTTATTGTTTTGAATGTCAACCTCGATTATCTGAACTTTTCGATTTTATGAACCACCTCTGGTCCCAATTAGTTCATAAAATCGAATGTGCTACTAACATTTGCAACAGCAATGAGCCAACTACATGCTGTTGCAAATGTTAGTAGCAAATCATTTTATAAAAATTTAACAACAAAATCTTACTTCAAGAAGATAAAAATATCTTTTGAAGGCTGGATCCTTAGGATCTTCTAACCCTCTCAATTGCTTTATAAAAAACAGGAAAATATTCTGTAACAACAAAAACAACATTTTAAGAATACATTATGAAAATCACTGATGCTTTTAGTAGCTGTAATTTATGAGTTTACCTTTAAATGCTCGGGTTCTTTGTAAGGAGCATCAGGTGCATAAACCCTGAAGACATCAGCAATACAGCAGGCGACAAGAAGTCTCACATCTTTATTAGAATGCTCCAAAAAGATGTCTTGGGCCAAATGAAGTGACAAAGCTACATACTCTTGGTTGTCATCATCCTGGCCCATATTTTGAAAAGCTTGGGCACATGACTGGGATAAAATTCATTTTAGAACTCTTGAGTTGACAACTCATATTTATTAATAACATCTGACATGATTCCACACAATACGCATACCTTCAGTCTTCTAACGAGCTCATCTGTGCCCAAATTATCGGTAATTTCTTTCACACCAGGTGGATAGTTGACTTTAGCTGGAATCTTTGGAGCAACTTTTGGTGGCATTGTCACGTGCTATAACATAACAACTTGGAATGGCCAACCAGTACCCTGTAAAGAATTAAAACATAAGTTTTCACTTAATTGCAATAGAAACAACATATGCAACAGATTTTTTAAATATATACCTGATTAATCAAATAGTGTTGTCCTGTGGAATATTAAAAACATTGATCACTAGGACATTTGGTTATCATTCATGTGAATATCAGTAAATATAAATACCCAATCCTGATGGATTTTTCATTTTGGTTTGTCATTTTAAGCTTGCCTTAAGATTTACTTATTGTAGAATAGGCCTATTAAAGGTCCAGTGATAACATCATTGCAGTACTAAAAGTTTGAGCCTGTCTATATGGCATCATACATGTAGTTAGGAATTTGAAGTTTACTCTTTTAGATGGGTATAAGTAGGTAGCCATGAAAATGTATTTTACATGCAATCAACAAGCATGTCATTGATAACTAATTAAATTATAATAAAGTGAATAATTTTTCCATTATTTAGACAAAACATAAGTTCCAAAAGCTTTTATAGAACCACATACATGTATGTACATCGATTAACTGCCAATTAACCGAAACCGATTAACTAAATAGATTTTAAAATGTACTTCCATATAGAGTAAATATGATAAACCATTTCAAACTCGCTTGAAAACTGATGTCTATAAACCAGCTTTCTAGCACGCAAGCGATGTCAACATAGAACGTTTGCGTTAATTACTTGAAAAGTTTATTTGAATTATAGAAACGCTATAGACGCTATCAGTTCTTACTGGAAACAATGAGTGTTTCGCCAAGATTTTAAACTTTACGAAATATTTAACAATTAAGTAGCCACTAGTATTAAACTTAAGCCTAAATACCTTCGGCAAACAAATAGGCTTGTTTGACACGTTTCCCAGCCACCCGATGCACATTTCTAGCATGAAAATAAACCATCCTATAATTTGAGGTATTATGAACCTCAGTGTATAAATGCGATCCTAAGCCACAATTTCTCGGTATTTACTAGTGAGAATTGGCTATTTTACTACTATCCATTCGTAAACAAACAAAAATTGAGAGAGCAAAATGGCGCCAAATGCAGCAAGGGGGCTGCGAGATGAAGCTCAGAAAAGAAAGAGCTGCTGTTTTTATTTCTATTTCACCAATACCCCAAATTGACCGATGACTAACAACTTCTAATACGAAGCAATACAAATGCTTAAAATACTGAGTACTTACGGAATGAAGAACAAATTACCACTCAAATTTGAGGGAATAAAGAATTTCCCGTGTTCTCTCTATTGTGCAATAGATGGCACTTATTAGAGCTTTGGAAGCCACGACGACGTCATAACCACTTCAAGGTCTCGAGAGGTCGAACGTACCGAGCTTTTCCAAACACAGGATTTCCTCCCTCCTATTCGAAATACATAATAATAATAATAATAATATTAATAATATGAACAAAAACTAGGCAAAGACAGGGGCTTGAAGCCTGTAGGCCTACGTTCAATGTTCGTGTCATAAGGATCATAAAAGAAACGTAAAAAACATACATTAAATTAACTATTCTCCAATTTAATTGATTATTTTTTATCAGACTGTTGCTTGTGAAACAAAAGTACATGTATTCGACTTCATATTCGACTTCCCTGACTTTTACAGGTTTTTAAAAAAAATTCTCTAAGAAGAGCTAATTTTAACAATGTAAAAATTAACAAATGCTTATGTTATCCACGATTTTGTAAAATCGAAACAGGAACATATTCAATATTTTGTAAAATTTGCATCATTTTTTTTTATTTGTGAAAATTTTACAAATGTGTCTTGAAAGTTTTGAAAATTTATTCTCGATCGGAAATATAAATTTGTGATTGAAAAAGGTTGAAAATCTAGCAAATTCGTATCACGCAAAGTTTGAAACTTTTGCAAATTTTTAACTCAAAACGTGGAAAATTGTGCAAGTTTGCATTCGACAAACGTGGAAAATTTTGAAAGTTTGTCCTCGGAGACTGTTGAAAATGCTACAAATTTGTACTTGGGTAAATTTAAAAAGTTTGCAAATGGACACTGAGCTAACCACGTTTCCCCGACTTTTTTTTTTTTTTTTCAAAATAAATCATTTTTCCAATTGACTTTTCGAGTTATTTTCCAATTTCCTGATCGACTTTTCCAGTCATTTAAAGTTCCCTGACTTTACCAGGTCTGGGGAACAATGATTATTTATATAGTAACATGTAGTGTTTTTTTGGTTGTAGTTTCAAAATATAATAAAATGAAAACTATATATAGAAATTCGCGCGTCGCTGTTTAAGAAAAAAGCGTATGCGGATATCTATAAAAATAATAAGTGGATTAATTACAAATAATATTGGTTTAAGCAATAGCCTAAACGTTAATTGTCGACGGACAGTGTCGAAAACTTTAGCAAAATATATCTTCAATTATATCTTCCCTTTCTGAATTTTTCGACAATTTTGCGAATTTATTTGACAGTTTTGTGAATTTTCGACAATTTGGGGAAATTTTTGTCATTTTTGCTAATTTTTGACAATTTTGCTTATGTTTGACACGAATTTTTCAAAAAATATTTCAAATTTGTCGACAGTTTTGTTATTTTTTGAAAATTGTCAAATTGTCGAACATTAGCAAAATTGTCAAAAATTAGCAAAACTGACAAAATTTTTCCCAAATTGACGAAAATTCACAAAACTGTCGCGACATTTCACTCTTCCACTATCGCTGTGCGACGCTGTGTATGTGTGGCTAGGTAAACGTGGGCGCCGCCATGTGTACGAAATGATCGCTAATATGAAGCCACGCCTTCGCGCTTGTAAACGAATCGTAGGCAACGAGGAAACATGGCTACCTCAGGACCGAATGA
>JAQGBX010009005.1:0-10079 GCA_034698745.1 Megaphyllum sjaelandicum
TGTATGTATTCAACTGGTTTCGTTTTTATTGGCAATTATTTGAAGTTGTTACAATGTTTTGAATATAGGGGCAAAAAACCCCATTGTTAGCTGCGCTGCAGCACAAAGCTGTACTGCAGTTAGCTACCTACATGTACTGCAGTGCACCAGTGTGCTGCAGCGCAGCTAAAAATTACATGCATGTGTTTGCCTCTATTTTCAAAACATTGTATCAACTTCAAATAATTGCCAATTGCCAATAAAAACGAACCCAGTTGAATATATACAAGCAGGCCATGCTCTTAGTTTTCCTAATGTGATATTTTGTCCTAGGTGTTACGGTTCAATAATTATACTTTCAATTTCGTTGAAAAAATGGTCTTAGCTAGGTAAAAGTTAATACAATCAATGGATAGAGCACCCATGACATCCTATCTAACCCACAAACAGAACTTTCACAACTCTAACGGTTAAGAAAAAAAATTGGGATGTCACTGACTTGTGGTCAACCCTGTATATTTATCATTAATATCGTTTACAATGCATTTTTTATACAAACTTAATTTTTTTTAACATGTTCTTTTTATGATTATGATTTTTATAGGAAAAATTATTACTTTCTGTTCTTCCTCGATTCGTGGCTCTAGAAATGATAAATGACATTGTGAATGAAGAAGATAAAGGAAGCCAATTTAACGACACTGTGCACTTCCACAAGATATATGTCCATCGCTTCGAAAACGTTAGGTATACATGAGTCATAAATCATTTCATAAACATTTCATTGCGACCTGCATTACGTTTTCAAAATATAGTTTTGATCGAATTTTGTAAATTTGTACATGCCAATTTTGCTAAACAATATATCGTTTCTTGGTAAAAATCTTTCATTAGTCGGCTTCTGTCTCAGACCTTCCCAAAGGGTTTGGGCAATTATATCCTTTGGTTCTTTGACCACCATATCAAAAGACATTCTGAAAAACTCTGGTATATACAGCGTGAATAAAAAGTCTGTTCCCCGGGCCCCCAAAAATCCACAGAACGGATTAAAATATGAAAAATTGGCTATGGGGAACATAAAGTAACCATAGGGTGCGGAATGCAACGGTGCCCAAACCATTTGGCTCCAAGGCCCATTTCAAGGGACTTTAGGCCTTAACTTTAAAACGGTGATAGCTACAGCGAAAAAGTCAATTAGAAAGTGGCAGGGCGTCGTAAAATTAGTTTAATGGCTCTATTTGCAACATTTAATGATTGGTACATTGCAGGAAAGCTCGATTCATACCACAAACCCGGTTCTAGAGCTTTCCTGCAATGCAACGATGTTATGTAAGGATGAAAACATACAAGAAGCCCGGAAGTTATTTGTTGCGTGGTGATCGATAATAAAATGTTGCAAATAGAGCCATTAAACTAATTTGACGATGCCCTACCACTTTCTAATAGACTTTTTCGCTGTAACTATCACCGTTTTAAATTGAAGGCCTAAAGACCCTTGAAATGGGCCTTGGAACCAAATGGTATGGGCACCATTGCATTCCGCGCCCAATGGTTCCTATATGTTCCTCATATCCGATTTTTCATATTTGAATCCGTTCTGTGGATTTTTTTTTGGGGGGAGGGGGACAGACTTTTTACTCATGCTTAATATACAAGTATAATTTGATTATCCTCACCCTTAATATTCCTTTTATTTCTAATTCATACATTCTAGTATTCTTTTTGCGGACATCAAGGGCTTCACGGAATTAGCCTCGAAGTGTTCTGCCCAAGAACTGGTCAAAGTCCTCAATGGTTTATTCGCTCGATTTGATCGATTGGCTAATGTAGGTGAATTATCTTGAATTGTTTCTGAATTCCAATGACTTTTTTTTCAAAAGTTGCAATAAAGGTCTCTGCATCATATGTTTGCAGGAGAATCACTGTTTACGAATAAAACTGCTAGGGGATTGTTATTACTGCGTATCGGGACTTCCAGATCCCAGAAAGGATCATGCCCAGTGTTCTGTAGAAATGGGTCTTCATATGATAAAAGCAATTCAGTAAGTAACCCACAAATCAAAATAAATAAAAAAGCTATGAATTTTAAACTCATCAGCAATTATATTGCAGAAGCGTTCGTCAGGAGACTCAAGTGGATTTAAATATGAGAATTGGCATTCACTCAGGGGATGTCTTGTGCGGCGTGTTGGGACTACGCAAGTGGCAATTTGATGTCTGGAGTAACGATGTAAGATTTAGTTTTCTAAATGTAATTGTCAAATAAAATTGAGACGAGAGTTGATCTGCTAAATTTTGGTTTTGTTTCAGGTCACTTTAGCGAATCACATGGAGTCGGGTGGAATTCCTGGGTGGGTTTCTTTTAAAAGTTTACTATAAAGTTACATGTATTGTTTTCAAACAATTCAAAACATGATCTGCAATGCAGACGAGTTCACATTTCCAAAAGCACGTTTGACTCTCTGGAGGAAGAATATGAGGTGGAACCCGGAGAAGGATGGACAAGGGACACGTATTTAAAGGATCATCAAGTTGAAACCTATTTAATAAAAAGAACCGAACCTTTGAAGCAGCGCAGAGTAAGTTGGGAATCAAGCAGCACTGACATTATCTAACTTTGGGGGTAATTTAAGCAACTTTCCCCTCAAAGTCCCAAAAAAATGACACCATTTTTCCATAGGCCTACTAAGTTAAATTTTTAAAGAACTGACCATTATAACCATTTTCCATAAGAAATTTATCGCAAAAACAACATTAGTCCTTCCCATATCCAAGTGCATACCTGGATCCAAGTTCAATAATAGTTTCATAATTTTAAATAGAAGGTGTCGAAAAACCGTAACAGGCTCGATTCAGTAGTATTCCAAGAGTCGAGGAGAAAGCCTTCTACGCAGTGCAGTAGCTCAGAGGCGACAATTGAAGAAGACACAATCACAGACTGGACACCTGAACTTCCGTTTGAAAATGTGATTTTTCCTTATACCATATCGTTTCCAAGATAACTTCACTTTTTCAAACAACTTGTAGAAAAATTCTTGACAACTTTTCTTGCTTAGTTGGAAGATCTTCTAGAAGGCGACGAGGAACTTCCGGTGGAAAAAAGTAAGCATCCAATAACGGAGAGTGACGAAGTGGATGACCTTATTGACCACTCCATTGAAATCGAATCAAATAAACGGATGAGGGGCATTCACATGAATTGGATAACTTTAACGTTCAAAGAAGCCATGAACGAGGAAAAAGTAAAGTAACAAAAAATTCCATTTTATTTATGAAATCGATTTTCTGAAGATAACACAATCTTTAACAAATTATATTGTTTATCAGTCCCACTAATTTATTTTTCTCTTTAAATTTCCTCAATTTCATCATTTTTTTTCTCAATTTGGTTGCAAACTATAAATTATCCTTGATCAAAGTTATTGTAGCAAAAAAGATCATCAGTTAGATTTCAAACAAATATGAATATAAATCAATTATTGTTGGTTATGGCAAAATTAAGAAAGATCTAAAAGATTTAGGTAGAAAAATTCTTTTGTTGAAGAAATCTTAAGCTTTCACAATATGATTTCAGTTTTAATTTCCTTTATGAAATCGATTTTCTGAAGATAAAAAAATCTTTAACAAATTATATTGTTAATCAGTCCCACCAATTTATTTTTCTCTTTAAATTTCCTCAATTTCATCATTTTTTCCCAATTTGGTTAAAATTATCAATTATTTTTGATTAAAGATATTGTAACAAAAAAAATCAACAGCTAGATTTCACATAAATCTTAATATATAAATTATTTAATTGTTGGTAATGGCAAAATTAGGAAAGATCTAACAGATTTAGGTTGCAAAATTAAGGTATTACTTAGTTATTACTAAGTTTGCCAACAATTTTTGTTGAAGAAATCATAAGCTTTCACAATATGATTTCAGTTTAAACAAAGCCTCGATGACATGTTTAAATCGAACATGGTCTGTGTCTTGGTCATTTGGATGTTGGTCGTGATCTGCGCCATTATAATAGTACCACAGTAAATATAAACTATCCACTAATTGCTATTAGTAATCATTATGCCAATCGTTTCTAATTAATTTGCTTTACTCCAGGAACTGTTTGACTATAACGGCGGAAGTTGTTGGAAGTGCAGTTTTAATGATGGCATTCACCGTGGTCATGGCAGATGAAATTCCAGTATTTCCAGTAAAAATTCAGAACATGTCCTATTTTCTGGCCCGTTATCGCTTAGCTCGGAATGTACTTATTTGTGCTATCATCATGGTTTTAAGCGTGGCAACTTCGTTAGGAATCGTAAGTACATTATTTTCAAGTTTTTCAAACATCATTTATGGGTGTTCCATGTGCCTCTGTACACTTCTTCAATCATTAATATGTATTGAGAGAATTTTTACGAATTCGAGATTTCTACATTTTCAACTAGTTTTGTGTTTGCACGTGCCATTTGTCATGTTTTCAAAATTTAACCTCTTATATGAACCCCCAGCTTTGCGTTCAATAGGTTTGCAATGGGCAGCCCATAAGCTTCACTTTTTAATAGTTTTTTGACTTTAAATTTTAAGATTACTTGCAACTACCAAGACATTGAACCTGATAATTTCACAAACGATATGGACAATTATACGCTAATCAGTGATCCAAACTGCCCAGGCTCTTATTACAAAAATTGCTCCTCACCAAATCATCAAGAAGCTGCAGAAAAGTTTAATGAAATGATGGACGAAGGGACATACACAGCTTGTGACCTCCCAGAGGTAATGCATTTAACAGGAAATAAAGTAACCCAAAAGCAATAGAGTAGATTTTGTTTCAGGGTTCCTCCAAAAACTTCATTTTCAACTTCCCTAACTTTTCCAAGTTTAAAATTTTTTTCCATTTCCCTCACCAATGGCAACGTGAAAAATTGACATTGGAAACTATTTTTTTAAAATTTACTAACGACAATGTTGAAAATTAACATAGACATTTTTTTTTAAAAAATGGGAGAATTTTGTACTTGGAAAATGTTAAAAATTTGTGCTTGGAAAAAGTGGGAAATTTTGCAATTTTGTACACGGAAAACGTGGAAAGTTTTATAAATTTTTACTCGGAAAACGTAGAAAATTTTGCAAATTTGTACTTTAAAAACGTGGAAAATTTTGCAAATTTGTATTCAGAATATGGGGAAAATTTTGCAAATCTGTACTCGGAGAAATGGGCCCCGAGCTAACCTTGTAGAAGTATAAATTTTGGATCGCCATGACTGCGTTTAATTTCCCTGACTTTTTCAAAATAAACCATTCTTCCCCGACTTTTCCAGGTCTAGGGGAACCCTTTTTTTTGATAATTGCAAGACTTATTAAAACGTTGTTATTCCTGATCATATCATTTCATCAAGAGCATGACTGGCAAAATAAAATTCTGAAAGATGTACAAATTGCAAAAAAATATTCAACCTTTCACTTAATTTTAGTATCAGAGTAGTAAGCTGGTATTAGTAAATTTCAGCATTTTTAAAATTTTTCACAAAGTAAATCTTTATTTTTCCATTTCAGTACTTTGTCTACTCCTACCTAATGATAATGGTTGCATGTGCTGCATTCGTGCGACTTAATTATTTATTGAAGACTGGGCTTTTGCTGACCATGCTGAGTCTCTATATTTCCCTCATCATTGTGCTCCTGGGTTCTTTTATTGAGCCATTCGAAGACTGCATCTCGTAAGCAATTCTACCTAAATAATTCTGAGATTTGTTAAATTGCAAGAAAAAATATTTAGGAAGACTTCGTTTTACAGAAATTCAAACATTGATTTCAACACGAAAACAGTGCTTATCATTGGTCTTTTTTTTCTGGTAGTCGTGTATCATGGTCGACTGGTGAGAAAAAGAGAAAATCTCATTGTGAACTATGCCCTTATGAAATTGTAGTGCAGAAATTTATCACTGCACTTATTTTTTAGGTAGAAGGAGCAGCTCGCCTGGATTTTCTGTGGAAAATGCAAGCGCAAAAGGAGTTATCGGCAATGCAAGAATTACGGCAATACAACTGCCAACTACTAACAAACATTCTACCTGACCATGCAGCAAAGCATTTTCTTGCAGAAGACCGAAGTAATGATGTTAGTGGAAAAGCAGCGCTTAAAAATAATCGGAACATTTTGATATGTTCAATCATTTGGAAGAAAGTAATGATGCTTTTCACTTTTGAAGGAATTGTACTCACAAGCTATGGAGTGTGTTGGAGTTTTGTTCGCTTCCATACCAAATTTTGCCAAATTTTATTCGGAGGATGTGAATAGAGGACTGGAATGCATTCGCTTACTCAACGAAATTATTATAGATTTTGACAAGGTGAATACAGTATGAAATTGTGAAGATGAGTTTTGCAAAAAATGAAAATTATTAACCGATAAACTGCTATTTTCCAGCTTCTGGATGACAACAGATTCGTGTACATAGAAAAAATCAAAACAGTTGCTAGCACATACATGGCAGCCTCAGGTTTATGCCCTTCTGAAACTGTAAGTATGCAATACAATAAATTTAATTGTGCAAATTTCTCTAATCAACTGAATGTTTTTCATTCTACTTGAAATTTAGAAAGAGGATTTTTGTAATTGGAATCATCTGTGCAGTTTAGTGGAATTTGCATTTGCAATGAAAAATGCGTTAAAAGAGCTAAATAAACACTCATTTAATCACTTCCAATTGCGCATAGGCAAGTACGAGTCCAAATCAAAAATTTGCTTTTGAAACCGTATTACAATTTTTAAAAAAATATGTTGCAGGTATTAGCCACGGACCAGTTGTTGGTGGAGTCATTGGCGCCAAGAAACCAGTGTACGACATTTGGAGCAATACGGTAAGCCATTTTAATCATAACTTCGTTGCACAACATTTTGCACGGATGTAATTTGACTAATTTTATTTATCAGGTAAATGAAGCCAGTCGTATGGATTCAACAGGTGTACCGGATTGTATACAAGTGCCTGAACCAACTGCAAAGGTAGACTTTAATTTTTGAATTTTTGCACGATTCCACAGACAATAACTTTAGCAATATTCAAGGGCCAAAATGTTGTCAATGTTTATTTAAGGATTTTGACCAGACTTCCCCACAGAAGTTAATCAAAATTCTTCTATTAATTTTCCAATAAATCAGTCGAATTTAAATGTCTACAGTAAATTTACATAAAAATCTAAATACAACAGTTTACAGTTAAAAAAAGAATGTGGTCATGTTATTCAATAAATTTGAGGAATGCTAATATTTTATATAATTCATTCCTAATTTTAAAGTTAAAAGGCATTTTAAGCGCAGCCATTTTAAGCACGCCATTTCCACAACTTATTTGCAGTTGCTAGAATCCAGAGGATACGAGGTTCAGTATCGTGGAATTGTGGCTGTTAAGGGGAAAGGAAACATGGATACGTATTTTGTAATAGGCAGAGAAACCAAAGAGAACATGCCAACACCGTGTCCTAGCCCTTCAACAAGCAGTTTAGCCAACGTTGTCTATCAAATGCTAGTGGCAAGACGCCAGCATGATAACGATGAAGACCTCCACAAAATAAACTATTTTAGTCAGAAGAGAATGAAACGGGTAAACGAAAGTCTAAAACTAATGCGCATCCATTCCGTGACACCAACGGTTGCAAAACGGGTGGTGCAACCTGCAAAACCTGCCTTATCTTATCCAGACATGAAAAGTATACATAAAAATGATTGAAACTGCGATTTGAATTTAGCACATTTGTTTGTATTTATTAAGCTTGGTAAAAATAAATATGGAATATTTTTACTGTTGCTCTGATGGCATATTCCTGATGATATCAGAATCCCCTGTAAAATAAAAGAATAAAGTGAGAAAACTAAGTTAGTACTATCGTTATTTTTGTACAGAAAATCATAAATTTCAGAAGCGTTTCATTTCCAGCATTAAAAAAGTTGCACAAATCTCAGTGCAAAGTTTGCTACAAGTTTCAAATAAAATATGTTGGTTTTAGGATTTATGCAATGTACAATTAATCTGCCGTAAGTGTAAATAAAGCATGTAAAATATAAGCATTAATGACAAGTTCTGTTAATGCTGAAAAATGACACACAAAGCTGACATTTACGTCATTAAGTTCAAAGTGGATGTTGAAATTTGAGAAGTACACATAATCTGCACATTGAACTGAATTGGCAGTTTGCTTTACAATGGCCCTTATACAGAGTTATGTAAGAAATTCCACATGACTTTTTTCAGTGAACCATCATTAAAAAGAAGGGCCCACGGTTAATTTTCACAAATGTAATGAATGAAAGGTCACGCCATAATGGCATAATGACTAAATCTGCACAAGGGGCCATTCAAAAAGGACTACCACATGTAGAGGGTAGGTTGAGTCACGGACAAAATGTGAGCAGGGTGAGAGAGAGTGGAGGAGGAAGGACATTACGCACGTCAACTTGAAAAAAAAAAAAGCCAAATAAAATCAGTTCCCAGGGCCAAAGGGAAATTGAGAGGTGTGATAAATCGCAAAAGCCGGTAATGAACATTTAAAATGACGCTCCTGTTTTCTGAAAGTTCCAGCTGGACTATCCAAAAAACAATATCGCCATTTTAATTTATCTTTGTCTGCTTCCCTGTTATGAAGCCTATCCCCAGAGGACTGTGGTTTCAGAAACAATTCCCCATTCAGAATTAAAGGTCCAGTGTGCCGAATTGTAAATGAAATCAAGGGGTGTTATAAATTGCAAAAGCCGATAATGATCATTTAAAATGACGCTCCTGTTTTTATGGAAGTTCCAACTGGACTATCCAAAAACAATATCGCCATTTTAATTTATCTTTGTCTACTTCACTGTTATGAGCCTTATGCCCGAGGACTGTGATTTCACTCATTTCAGAAACAATTTCGGACTGTAAATGAAATCAAGTAAAGGTTACGATCACCTTCGAAGTTTTGGACGTCCGATTGACCGGACACAATGCGGATAGGGGGTGGACCAATTTAGCGAACGTCCTTTAAAGCAATACTTCCTAACTAAAGAATTATAATTCCGATATGTTTTTCTGTACACTACTATTTTTGAATAAAACATCAATTTCACCAGTAGAAAGCAAAATGATTCCAGCAACCCACTTTGAACTTTGTAACAGGAACAAAATTATTTGGATTAAATTACCTGGGTCTGTTATACTAAGTGTGCAAACTCGAAAATATCTACCACAGGCTGTTCCTAATTCAATATTGCTACCGGAGTAGTGGTGGACACCAGTTTTGGCCAACATCGCGTAGTATTCAATTTCACTCTTCCTCAATGGTGGGGTGTTATTCGCAATGATGATCAACTTGGCTTTGCCTTGACGCAAGGTTTTTAACGTTTGCTTATAACCAAGAACAAACTTCCCGGATTTCATCACCAGAGCTAATCTGGAATTGATGCTCTCCATCGCCTTTTTCTATAAAAATAACGCCATTTATACATAAATATTAACAACAGATTTTCATCAGACACGTGGAACGATTGACTGTTACTAAGCCTAACTTCCAACATACCGCTTTCTTTTGTGCCACCATTTTTCCGCTGATGCTTATGACAGGAATGCCTAAACGCCCAAAAATTAACACCTTAGAAATGAAGTTTATCTTAAATTACTCGAAATATCTACAAATTTCTTACCTAAAAACGGCCCACCACACGGCAAAATCTATCAAATCTGGATAAAAGGAAGAGCTAAAGGGATTACCCTAAAAGGTGATAGTGAATACGGAAAAACTTGGCAACACGAAAAGGTGGAACAGTATGCGCGAAATATGTGATTTTGTTAGTAAAGTATTCATCCGCCGTATCACTCGTGTGGCTCATTCCGTGCTCATTCCAACAAAATGTATCCAAAAAGATGTGTATAAATTGGTAAAAGTTCAACTGTGTAATTTAAAAATTAATTTTACAATAATTGATTTTTATAAACGCTTTTACGCAAAATTTTTGCGGCGCTCCAGCTAACGATTGCAAGCTGATTAAACAGTGCTTTCAGCTAGAAAACAAATAAGAAATCACTAGCTGGAGCCACAGTGCAGGAGCGCTGCAAAAAGTAGTTTCTTCCACAGTATTT
>JAQGBX010009006.1:0-10078 GCA_034698745.1 Megaphyllum sjaelandicum
AATGTTATCATTTGTGTTGAATTTTTGCAAGACAAGTCATCTTCATTAAATGCATTTATTTCTTGAAGGAGTCGTTTCCGACCCCATATTCTTTGGTGTTTTTGCCTTCTCATATCACCAGCTACCTACCCTATGAATTTGTCAATGCTTTACCGGAACACCCTGTATAATAACTCTTTCAGCAAGTTATTTCAACCAGACAGAGGTTTGGGGGTCCAGATAGTTTTACCATCAACACCAACATATCCTTCCGTGGGAACCGAGCATGAGATCCCTTATTTCGCTTTCAGAAATTTCTTTCTGTTCTGTAGTTCAAATGTAGAAATTTGAATAATTTTCACATCTGGGAAAGAAAGGACAAAACTTATTCCCTTCCCAGATTTCCCAGTACTCATAGAACCACGTTTGGTTTAAGTCGTGTCGCTTGTGTATTTAAAATTTCATTTTTTTCTCAAGAAATAAATACTCACCAGATCAAATAGAATATCTCAGCTTTAACTTTATTCACCAAGTGGAGTTTCGCCTTAAATAAACAATAAATGGTAAGGATGCCTTACACTATTAAATTATTTAGAAGAAAAATTTGTCCTGCATTAGAAAGACATTACATGTAATTCCAATTTAACAAGTTTTAAGCTGAATGCTAAATGGCCAGGGTTAATGACTGTTGCAGGCCATTTTACATTTATAAAAAAATTGTTGGAAATTAAAATTGACAATCTTATTAAAAGCATTTGTAAACGAAGCAGAGAAACTTGAAATTGTTGTTAACCGAACAAATTTAAAAACAGAAAACTTTAAATTAAAGTTGATAAAAACAAGCAGAAAAATTTTCTAAACAGTAATCTGCAGCAGCAGCCATCAAGGCACCTTTGATTTTTTAAAAGGATGATAATAAGCAACTACCCCCATGCTAAGCTTAATGTGATTTTTAAGGTTAATTTTAAAAGGACAACCCTGTCCTACCAGACATTAAAATCCGTTTATTAGGATTAATTGAAGTTATTAAGTGGCCCAATAGCTCATTACGAGGGAAGGTTAATTTATATGGGACATACCAAGGTAGTAGGGATACCACACATTAGGGAATTAATAAGGCTTAGTAAACTAGTGAGGCCGACGCAGAGTTACCGCTAGTGTGATAGCGATAAGGAATTACCGTTAGGAGCAACAAGGAACCGCCCAATGCTATAAGGATAGATGGGCAATAATTGATGCCAAAAATTAAGAGATAATTAGGGATTATACCTCCTAATAGCCATAAACAGTGGAGATTTTAGGGATTACCCCCCTTTGCGCCCGTAAATTATGCATATTCACTCGAATCCCCCGAATGCACTCTAATCCCCCAAATGCACTCGAATCTAGTGAAATACTCTCGATAACGTTATTTTCAGCTTAAATCTCGGAGAATTACACTGCTATCTCGTAAACTAGATTATTATTTGGTTGATTTCGAACTGAATTGTGCAAAATACACCCAAATCCTGCTAGTTTCAACCTAAAACTCGTAAATTACGCTCTGAACTCGTTGATTTTAGCCTAAAGTTTTGTAGATTTCACTCTACTCTCCCACGCTCAGGAAATTGAGTGGGAAATTTAAACTAAAATTGGGGAATTGTGTTTTATGAACGCCCCAACCCCGTATTTTTTGGTAAATACGACCTGGGACTCCCTCAACCTAGATTTCCTAACTTCTATTCCCATATATACTGGGAAGAAGTACGGCATACACATAGACGACTTCTTTGATATTTTAGAGGGGATTGGGATCTTGAGAGATTGGGACAGCGCCCGATTGACCCAGTCTGCTCTAGTACGAACGGAGGGTCTCATGACTATGAGATTCACCGATTTGGCCACAGAAACTACTAATTATCTCGAATTCAAAGCCAGGGTATACGAGGATTACTGGTCCCTTTAGTTAGCTTGTATGAGTTCTCCCGTACCGTATTTCATTATGGGCTTACATTGGAGCCACCGAGACCTCGAGCTGTTGCACTCGATTCTGATTTACACCGGTGAATTCAATGGTTTAAGCTTAGACGCGTTCTTCTACTTACTAGAGGGTATCGGAGCACAGGAATACTGGAGTAGTGCCAGGCTGACACAGGCAGTGCTCTTGAGATCAAAGGGTTTTGCAGCTGCGGAATTCTATAAAATAGCGTATCGCGTAGGGAGTTATTTTGAGTTTAAGGAGCAGGGTAACAAGGAGTTTTACCTAGCATTAATAGATCAGTAAGGGGTTGTCCCATGTATGAACCTGACATTGTCCTTAAGTACAAACAACTGACCTCTGCAGCACAACCTCTGGTACGAGTGAGCCAACAATCAGTGGGAGCTGATTTGAGTACCCCTAGAGCTATTACAATTCCGGCACATAATTGGGTGACAGTGCCGACTGACATTGCAGTTGAATTACCAGTGGGCTGTTACGGACGTATAGCGCCACGCTCCAACCTCTCATCCTTCCAGGGAATCACTGTGGATGGTGGAGTGATTGATAGAGACAACAAAGGGAATTTAGGGGTTATCTTAGTAAATAGGTCGATTAACCCTTATACATTCAACCAGGGGAAAGGATTGCCCAGTTAATTTGCGAAAGAGCCGAGATACCTAAGCTAATAGAGGTCACGACGATTACACCGACCTTGCGAGGACTCAGAGGATTTGGATCCTCAGGTTTGGAAGCATTCAAACCGTATTCGTGGAATCATTGAGTATAATTACAGCTAATCAATAATTTTTCAGGGTATGTGGAGCTTGATCTTTGAAATTTTTTAAGTTTTTGGGACTTTAGCATTATTTGGATTTCACGCTTGGGAATTGTTCAAGAAACGTCAGCAGCGGAGGGTAATAAACGAATATTTTATCCAAACCAAGCAAGCTGAGCAACAATTCCGAGAGAAGAACGAACTTAAAAATGGAAGCAAAGAGTAAAAGGGAAGCTGACTTGCAGTGGCTTAGAAATAAGAAGCCAAGGAACTTACCAAAAAAATTGGAAACCAAAAGTGTTAAGTTCACCTTGGCATGTCAAGCAGACCTCACGTTTTAACGTGGTCATCCTTTCAGGGTTCCTTGCTGAGTGTAATCCCCATTTTGGATCAAAGTCAAGAGGGAAGCATACAAATAGACAGACTTTTCCAAATCCTTGACCAGATTAAGTGGCGTTTTGGCTGGGTTGACGAACGGCTGAAGCAAGCCGCTATCTTACGTTCCACCGGTCATACGAGACGTTGGCTTAGGGAATTAGCCGCCAGAACCTTTACTTATTCCCAATTTAGAGCAGAGGCCATACAAGGTAGTTGATCTGACCAATGAAAAGGACATCGTACCAATCGTACCAAGCCCCAGGTTCAGTAAGCCAAGGGTCAGGAGGTTCGGACAGTGGTGACAGTGAGTACGCGAGAGGTTCGGATAGCGAATACATATCTGGTTTCGATACAGAATTAGACAACAGTAGTCGAAAGGGGGACCTTCCTAGACGAAGAGCAAGACGAATTGGCAGATACGTTAGCCGAGATCAACAAACTAGTACTTCAAAATCAGTTAAAGAAAAAATGGCGAACGGAGGGGCAGCCGTCGCGGAGCCAACCATCAAATACCATGGGTTGATGACGTCGATCCCCATGCACAATGGAGATCAGGATTCAGACGCGGAACAATTCTTCGATCAATTAGAAAATACATCCGGACTTGGAAAATGGAGCGATAAACAAAAAGTAGTCATTGCTAAGTGTCGCATGTCTGGGGTGGCTGATTCCGCAGATATTAGGGAGATAAATAATCGCATTGGGAATGTGCAACGGGTGTTAGCGCAGACAAGACATATTGTGGAAGTGCATGCTAGCTACATTAACCACACCATTGAGGCTGTTATCGAAACCCGGCATGCAGTGAACAGACTGGGCCAAGTTACTCAGACACTAACAGAACAATCTAATTGGACCTCAGGTGGATTGTTACTAACATATGCTATGCATGTCATTCAAGTCGCTTTCGATGGATTGTAGCGCGAGTGGATAAATTTCAGAGAGGCAACCACGATCTAGGGGAAGGGAAGCTGAGTCCATATCTGCTGGGACCCGAAAAGTTTACAGAAGTTTTGGCTATTTTAAGGGATAAACTCCCCAGCGGGATTTACCTACTTGATTCAATAACACATTTCACGATTCACGGTGCCTATAGCTGGGTTACGGCTGTACCCACACTTGGTACTGGTGGATTACGAGTATTTTTGGAAATCCCACTAAAAACAAATCAAAATTTCTTTGTACTATATCGCATCTTTCTGGTTTCCCAGAACCTTCCAAACTCAAGTGTTGCGATGATTTTTGAACCGGAAAGTCCGTATATTGCACTAGCATCTGGTAAGAAAGCACATATGCTTGTGTCAACAACAGACTTACTTAGTTGTACCGAAGGGACACCTAGGTTCTGCAACCTTCCCAATATGGTGAGGCAACAGTCCTGTGCCATGTCCCTATTCAAGGGTACTCAGGATGAAGTGCTAGCGCCTGTCCTCGAAAAGTTATCCCCAACCCTCAGCCGGTTGCATATCGACTGGATCACCAGGGACATTGGCTATACAGTGTACCCAGTACCACAACTCTAGACATTGGGTGCCCGAATGGAGATGGACAGGCGGGTTGTTTTGAAGGGCCAAGGGATAACACGAGTCCCTGACTCATGCACGGAGTACGCAGATAGTTTTACACTACCTCCGCACTTTCAGGGTAGATCCGCCAGTAAGAGGTTGGACCCTGCCTGTTTAGCTATGTTAGACAAAATTGACATTTTGGCAAATTGGGATCCTGACCGCTTCGTTGGAGCGGAGGTAAATGTCACAAAGAAGCTGAGTACCTCTCGGCTGCCCTCGGAAATCCGACACCTGCCAGTGGAGGATTATTACGAGGAATGGGCTCCACGAAGTGACTCAGGACCCGGGGAATCTTGGGCTCTCAGAATAATTATTGCAGTTACCTGCTTAGTGATTAGCGGGATTTTGCTATTTGGATACCTTCATTACAAGAGAAGGCAAGTAAGTCGACACCAAAAAAGAGAGGCAAATTTTCCCAGGGCATTTTGTTAATGGAGAGGTAAACCGAGACGAGAAGCTGCCACTCAATTAGAGGTAGTGGAGCTGAGACCCGAGGAGCAGCCAGAGGCAACCCCGTATGCAACAGTGAGCATCGTGCCACGACAGGGCCAAAACGAACCAATTCAGGCCATCGCCTATGTGAACATCAAACCAACTCCAATTCAATTGGAGCTAGTGGAGCTGAGACCCGAGCAGCAGCCAGAGACAACCCCGTATGCAACAGTGAGCATCTGGCCACGACAGGGCCAAAACGAACCAATAGAGGCCGTCACCTATGTGAACATCAAACCAACTCCGAAACCTCGGACATTGGTCCCCAAAGCACCCTCGTATCTGGAAATACCAGAGACGTCCAGCGGACAACAGGCAGCCGAAACGCCGCCGTATGATGTACCGAGAGAGCACGTGGAGCCGCCAGTGTACGAAAACACCACCATCTTTTGAAGACACTAACCAATCCAATGTCTACGGACCACGTTTGTTTTGTTACTAACTTTGCTATTTACCCAACTCGTTGTGTGCCCTAAATACGATAGGATGTTTAGGTTAGGAGTATAGTAATATTTGTATGTTTCTACATTTTTTAGGGTATAACAGTGCATGACTTTTGTATTGAGGCTAGGTCGTGCATGTTTTGTTAGGATCATATTTTGGTTAAGATATTTAGGCCCATGTTAGCTAAGTGTAGTATAGATAATCATTTGTTTGGGATAGTGTAGGGTTTGCAAAAGCAGAGCTTTACTAGAAAGCTCGTGCTTTGCTCTTAAGGGGGAAGTAATGTAATGATCGGAAAATTAGCATACTCACATTTTCAGGGAAGGTGGCACCAAAATCATATAGTTTCACAAGGGGAATCCGGGGATGGTCGTGGGTCATCAGGAGGATGTAGCCGGCCGGAGCAGAGAGGGACTACCTGGCCCCCCCTGCATTGCTTACACTCACAGTTACCAAGAGGGTTGCAGAATGTATATCAGGGCCCCTCGCATCATGGTCAGAAGGGCCCTGGCAGCAAACATGAAGTCCGCCGCTCCTTCCGGGGTGTTAGGGAAGTTCCCTTCATCCCACAGGCTGACAAAATAGCTCCCCAGGTGATTCAATGGCATGATAGGCCAGGGAGACCAGCAAGCCAGAGAGATTCCCAGGTACTCCAGATGGTGAGCCACAAATACATCTCCTCCAGCAAGAATGGGAAACCAAGTTTCCCCATCTGCTGTGACACTCCTGGTGCGCCGGCGTTGGCAGGACACGGAAGCAGTGGACATATTGGAAATGTGAAAAATGACAATTCTGCCAAAGTGTCACTTTTATACCTAAAGTGTCACGTGATTGGTACCAGAAAAATGACCAAAAATGGCCATCGGACCAAGGTGGCCTGACGTCAGCACCCAATGTAATGGATCCAACCCAACACCATAACAATGTAAAGGTCACAGGGGTCTGGGAGGAGATCAACCAAATTGCCTTATGCATAAGATTAAAAAGGGTACTTAGGCAACAACTGCAAAATGATTGAGGTGACGGACAACATCAGGGAGGGGGTCGGGTGTGACATGTAAACAAGTTTACGACCCGAAATCTGCATAATCAGGTGACCACGAGTGACATCACCCAAATGAGGATGCCAAAATATGGCAGTGCCATCTATGGCCACCCAACGCAACGGACTAATTAAAATGCAATTTCAAGTTATCTTCGGGACCGAGGGTCGTAAGGGAACTGGACTAAAGAAGGATCTCACCCCTGGCCTAACCACTGCAAGGGCACCCCGCTGAGTTTGTTTTCTCTCAAAAACGTGAGGAGAATATTAATTTTTCAATAATTTTGCATAAAATTAACCAAAAATCCTTGGGAATTAGTATAAATACCGAGCAAATTCCCATAGAAAGTCAGTCTAATTTTGGGATTACAACTCGGAGCCACTTCAACACTGGGTAGTGCGGTTGCCCTGTGCATGAAAGATGCCCGAGGTGAATATGTAGAGTTTAACAAATTAAAGGGGGGCTCGATTGCATGCATTACTTGTTTTGTCCCAAGAGTGTTTTACTGTAGAATTGTGATTTGAAAATCTCGTTTTTAGTATCGCTCATTTTGTTTAACCCATGTTTAGTGTTAGAACTAGGTACAGGCTAGTTAGGTAGTAAATTTCCCTTTTCCAATTCATGTATTCCGTCTGATCGGCTTCTCCCCAATAAACCCTAAATGAATTACACTATGCGTGTGCATGTCTGCTCAATCAAGTGAGACCTTGACATATAACCAGTTACTACAAGGTGCGACCCAATACACCTTCGAGGAGGGTTGTCAAGCTACCAGAGCACTTTGCTAATTTAATTAATTAATTAATCAAAAGAATCCCGAAATTGATGTTGTCAGAGGCCAGTGTGCCAATTTGACTTTGTCAACCGATCATTCTAGTTGGGCTAAAAAGAAATTAAAATTTGAGGAAATTACCCGAAATTATCTTTAAAAAATGATCATGTGACCAGACGACAACTTCCATTTGACCCTAAACGAACGTGTTGAATTAGGCCTACCTTTCAGCACAGTCAATATAACGAGTATTCCTTCATCATCCATCAAGGCCCTTAGGATCAGATATCGTGCGCTCTCTTCTACACGTCTGTATAGGTAGGTGAAATCTTAGTTGTTTGTGGGATTATATCGTCAATGAAAGTAGCTTTTCGCTTGATGGGGAGAATGGCGCAAAAATAACGGTCGCTCTCACATCATGAACTGAGGGCAAAATCGCGTCATAAATGACGTCGTTCGGACGATTTTTGGCGCCATCTAGTATCCATTTGGAACCCTATTCGCAGTATGCTGGGGGTGGGATGGGTGGAATTCGGTGCCATAGGACTCCCCCTTAATACGGCACCAGGGGAAAAGTACCGTCTTGACGTCCTCTATTTTTCAAAAACATCGTGACCATGGACGGTAAACAGCTCAAACTCCGGACGTTATTGCGATGTCACATCCGCAGTCCGCACAAGGGCGATCAAGCAACAAAAAAGTCATCGTTTTTCTTGACAACGACAGCCACTTATAGCGGGACCCAAATCCAGGGAGTCCTAATTGAAAATACACAGTGAGATTGATCAGATATGTCACCTTCTGCTGATCAATCGACTCTGTAAATTCATCAGAAATCACCAGGAATCAATTATCTTCACTTACAACAAAGGTTCGTGCAGAATTTATAACTATATGTATTTAAATAATCCCCGTAAATTTGGTCGGCGAAAAATCAGCTTCACTCGCCTCGCTTCGCGTGGAGCAAAATTCCATTGCCTAACATGGGTGGATGTTCGATTTTTGGTGAGGCCGACCTGACTCCCAAGATGGATGATATCGTAAAAATCTGGCCTTACAAAGTGCAAAAACGGCCAACTGGCATGGCACGATAATTAACACGGTGGGAAAATACAGTAGCTTTTGAACAATCGCCTGAATGTCCCTATTTAAACTTCGAAAATTGCCGTAAACAAAATTGCCTCACTTTAAAATCACATGTTTATTCCAATGCAAGCCTTAAACCAAACAACACATGACACATTTATTTACGACTATTGTCACATGGTACCCGAGTAATTCCCCGGCGATTATTAAAGGCAGGCGGCTATTGCGGGTCCAGCAATTAATTCCGTATTTACGGTATCTGGAAATACGACATGTTAAAAAAGTTCCGTTTTTTAGAATCTGAATTACGAGAAATGAAATGTTTTAATTCGTCAATTATAATCATAAATGAAGTTAATTCCTTTCAGTTTGAAATTTTCCTTTTTAAAAGCCATGGTTAGTAAAATGCCCAGAAATATGCGCTTGACTTTTCGGACACGCCTAAAATTGCCAAGTTTCAAGATATAATTTTAGGCTTTATGAGAGAGGGCTAAAACCATGCATCACGGATGTCCAGTTGAAGAAAATGGCAAATGCACATTAAACTTATAATGATAGATCATTCCATAAATGCGCTTTTTAAAACTTGCTTTATCTAAAAATCAAAAATTGAATTATAAAGTATGCGTAATATTTTTTTTTAAAAAAAACATTGTCTTGGGAAAGAGGTAACCGAAATTCTGTGCATCTATATGTTTCATGGTCCGGCCTTTAACTTTTTTGAGCTTAGTGCAACCCGCCTTAAAATTGATCCACCTATGCCAACTTTCCGGACGTTTAATCATATTGGTTTAATTCAAATACTAATTTATACAATGCTTACGTAACCTGACCTTAACACATGTAAGTTATTCCAGTTTAATATGCAAAAAAAAAAAACAGTCGCGATCCACCATCTTAAGTAGTGACGCTTAGAATTATTTGACCTTAATTCTTGAACTCCGAAATTTGCATAGAAGAACGGTATATATACACCGTGTATAACATTCGTCAAAGTTTCAAATCGGATTTTCACACAACGTAGTACAGTTCGATTCTTCAGCATTTCTTTAGACCAAAGAAGTCGGCCGAAATTGGTCTTGTTGGAACAGTCACGATGGAAAAGCCCATAGGGGTTACCCCTAACGAAAAAACCAGGTACACTAAACAACTTCATTACTTAAATCCTCATTTAAATTTAGAAACGGCGAAGTCATTTATTAAAATCGACAACGACGTCATCTTTTGATAACGTCATTTTGAAAAACTGATGATGGCAGCAATTATTAAAATTCTGTTTATGTTGTCCGTTTTTACAATTCCGACGAGGTCATTTGATAAAATTCTGATGGTGACGAAAATGAAGTTGACGATACTGTTACATGTACAGTATAGTATTTCAGTAACGCTCTTGTCCGACAGTGAATCCGAGGAAACCAGCCGACCACTGTCCCAAAGGCTCTTGTCCGACAGAGAATCTGAGGAAACCAGCCGACCACTGTCACGAAGGCTCTTGTCCGACAGTGAATCTGAGGAAACCAGCCGACCACTGTCACGAAGGCTCTTGTCCGACAGTGAATCTGAGGAAACCAGCCGACCACT
>JAQGBX010009007.1:0-10078 GCA_034698745.1 Megaphyllum sjaelandicum
GTTGACCAAGAGTCAAAACCATCAGTTTTACACGAGTTGAAAACTATGAGTTTACTTTGTATATTTTTCCGTAAGGGCCGTCCCGTGCCAGGCGAAGAATGTCCGGCTGCTGACGTCGACGTGAGGTCTCAGTAGTTCGTACCCCTTGCAGTAGCCCTGCAGGGCCAGGCAACCATTGGCCAGCCCCGGGTTCAGTTGCATGAAGGTGATCGGACCCATGGCCCATCTGTCGGGCGCCCACGTCCACGAGGCCAAGGCAAAGGTCACCGCCTCGTCCCGCAGATCGTTGAGGTTCAGCGCCGGACCATGGTCCGCTCCGGCCATGGCGTCTTGCTTACAAAGTTGATCTTCAAAGTTTTAGTACAGTATCACTGTATGGTTGGTTGGAGACTAGGAGCTTTGATAGGATTGTAACCTTGAACAGAGGATGACTCATCATCACGCTGCGCTAGCTCTGGTCAATTTTTGTTTTAAAGCGGAGCTGATAAAACAGGCAACTCAATAGTTGCGACTGCATGGCGAGTATCTTCAATATCAATAAGGGTTGACATATTTTAGGGGGATCGATGTGGTTCCTCCGAAACATCGTTCCAACCATCGCGATCGTGCCCAAATGTGGCACCTGACCACACCTTATCAAAAAAAAATACTTCGTAATTAAGTAGCTTGCGTGTGAATGCCATGGTGTACTAACACAGGGTTCCCTCAGACCTGGAAAAGTCAGTGAACTTGAAAATGACCAGAAAAAGTCATGGAAGTAATGGTTTAATTTGAAAAAGTCAGGGAAATTCAACGCCGTCATGGCGATCCAAAAGTAATGCTTCTACAAGGTTAGCCTAGGGCCCATTTCCCCGAGTATAAATTTGCAAACAAATTTCACATTTTCGGAGTACAACTTTGCAAAATTTTCCACGTTTTCCGAGTACAAATTTTCAAAACTTTCTACGTTTTTCGAGTACAAATTAGAAAAATTGTCCACGTTTCCGTGTACTAATTTTCAAAATTCTATAGGTTTTCCGAGGACAAAATTGCAAAATTTTCCACTTTACCGAGCACAAATTTTTAACATTTTTCCGAAAACAAAATTTCGCATTTTAAAAAATTGTCAAGGCAATTGTTCAAAATTGTCGTTAGTAAACTTAAAAAAAATGTTTTTCAGTGTCAATTTTGGAAAATAGTTCAATTTTTCACGTTGTCATTGGTCAGGGAATTTTTTTTTAAACTTTGAAAAGTCAGGGAAGTTGAAAATGAAATTTATGGGGAAACCCTGTAAGAAAAGCATGGAACCCAGTCACCCCCACAACCTAAAGCGGACAAAAAGGTCAGGATCTTGAGAAGCCCCTATCTACCCACCCGTCAAAAGACGCTCTATCTTACTGGATTATGGATAAAAAAGTAAGTTTAATTTTATAAAAAAAAACATACAGTAACATCTGGAAAAGTGACCACCTGTTTATGTTGACCACTTTTTAGTGTATTGTTTTTTCTAGTGTACCTTCCTTCATAAAAATTTTCTGTATAGTGACCACCTGTCTATTGTGTACAGTGACCAGTGTGGGTTGTCTTTTTCGCAATTTTTACATTGCCAATGTAGCCTACCTTAAAAAGTGACCAGATAACAGATGAGTAACGTTTCATCTTGCTTTAACCCTTGGACATGATGATTCTGAACTTTTTTTGTTTTGTGTTTTTTTACTTCGTGTATTACAGTCTACATGTTCATTATTTTAATTAAATTCAGGCATTCTTTGTATAGTGACCACCTGTGTTAGTCTATGTACAGTGACCAACATAGCATTTTTTTGGGTGGTCGCTCTTAACAGGTTTTACTGTATATGGAACCGTCCTGCCGTGCCCCAGGCTTGACCCCTCTCTTTCACACCGAAGAAACTTATTTTGAGAACATATTACTAACCCGCCTATGTTCTAAATTTTCTGGAACATATGATAAGTTTACTCCAGTTTTCTCGTTTCGATATATAGCCTACAGTAAATGAGCAACTGAGTCTAACAAACAAAGAGCTGTCTCAGTTGAATCAACAACACTCCAGAAAACAAGTGTTGACTAGCTCCTGTTGCTAAACTTCCTTGATATTTACTGCATTTTATGGAAACATGAATCATAAAGCAACTTTTGTTTCTGTTGCCATAAACAATACAGAACTTTCAGGAACAAGTTGAGGGAATAAGCAAAAGTTGCTTTCAATGAACAAGCAGAAAATTGCTATTTCCTCCAGTGTGGATTTAATTTTACAGAACTTACCATAACAACGGCAACTAGCTCCTTGCTTAAATTTGAGTTGATATAAACATTCGGAATATTAAACTTTATGAATAATGCTAAAAATTGAAAAGATTACACTGTCTGAACATGTTTATTAAAAACAAAAGAACATTAGAATACAAAAAATAAAGATTAGAATAATTTCAATGGCAGTATGTTTTGAACTTAATTTGCACATTGAAATGGAAACGAAACAAAGTTGATCATTTCAAAGAAGCATCTTGATATTCCCCATTTTTGATGTCTCCCCAAAAGAATTTCTTCATCTGATCCACAAGTTCCAAAACCGGGCTGAGCCAGCTTTTCTCATTACCAAAAGAATTACTTGCCTCCTCAACAGCTGGCATTATTTCACTGGAAACTGTACATTCCATGACCTTACAATGAGTTTCATTAGATGCCATTGAATCCATTTCTGCTGTTAGACTGATAACCTTCTCGAAGGAAGATGTGTCACGGGATTCCGAGTTTTTTGGGTTACTTGTTTCCAGGATTGAATTATCTTCTGAGCTGTTTTTGTCCAGAAGAATCTCACCAGAATCTAGTGAATGTGCCATTGAGCTGTCTGATTCTGGAAATGAAGTGTTAGCGGGTACTACGAATTTCTTCTCTTGAACTTCAGATCCATATAACTTGAGCAAGGATGTGTCCGATGTTCTGGATTTTCCTTTATTTTCCCTTGGTTTCCGAGGAGAGGTCAAAACTGATATTTCCGAATTAACCTCAGTATCTTGCGTATCTAGAAAGGAAGAAGACTCTTTAGAGCATATGGAATTGGTACTAGAGCCTCTTGTTTCCATTTCACTAGAAGTATCTGGCTCTTTACTTTGGGTGTCATTTTTCAAGAGCCATTTCCAGACGAAATCTTTGTCAGTGCTGGTTTTGCTGATGCTGATCTGTGCTTTGGTTTTGCAGGACAGGGTTTGGGCAATGCGCTTGACTTCTCGCGTGAATCCAGTCTTACGGTTTGTCTGAGTAAATGGGTGGCTGAAATCGATAACGTATGATTGGAGGATTCCGTCACACTGCCGGGTTATTGCAGGTGCTTCGAAAGTTTGCGGACTTCCTTTGGCATGCAAGTTGTAATGGTGTTCAATCAGGTCGCTGACAGAATCTGCGTATGGCTCATAGCTACCATCATCCTTTATCCAATGCCATTTCCAAATGTATGTTTTGGGACCTCCACTGCTCAGAAGGTTTTGTTGTAACTTGTTATTATTATGCTGATTGCTGCTACTGGACTGAGTCTTAAGGCCACGACTTAACTTCCGAATGTACCCAGTCTTCTGGTTGGTCTGAGTTGTGGGCATACCAAAACTTATGGTGTAGGATTGGGTGTGGTTGTCACACTGTCGATTGACTCTGGTCAAGTCAAAGGACTTGGGACCTCCATTGCCATGCAACTGGTAGTGATGTTCAATCAGATCACTGTCAGAGCTGGAAAATGGCTCAAGGCTGCCATCATCTTTCATCCAGTACCATTGCCAAGGTGATACCTTCGGTTGCACTGCCAGTCCTGGGAAAATTGTTACGGGTTTAATGGCAGGCTGCAATTGCACTGCCGATGCCGGGAACATTATGTTTGTCATACTAGGCTGTGGCTGTAATGTTCGCGTCAATTGTCGACGAAACCCAGTGGTTTGATTGATTTGTGTCATTGGCGAACTAAAGTCAATAGTGTAGGACTGGTTGGCATTGTCACACTTTCTCGTGATTCCTGGCAAGTTGAAAGACTGTGGTCCACCGTTGGCATGCAACTGGAAGTGGTGCTCAATTAAATCGCTAACAGAATTAGGGTAAGGTTCTTGTATGTTGCCAGCATCTGTCCAGTGCCATTTCCAAGGAGAAGTCTGAGATTTCATTTGAGGTAACTGACTAGTCTGCACAACGCGAGTTACATTGCGCTGGTAACCAGTCTTTTGGTTTGTCTGTTTCATGCATCTGAAGTCAATCATGTACACCTGTTGATTGTTGTCATTCCTTCTTTGTACACTTGGTGTCATAAATGTTGCAGTAACGCTGTTAGGCTGGCTTGAATATTTTAAATATTGTTGCTCAATCAAAACGCTGACTGCTTTTGGAAATGGCACAGCAACGTTACCATCTTCCATCCATTGCCACATTGGCATCGTATTAACAGTGCGCTGAATGCATATCTTAAATTTTGTGAGATGGTTTTTTTGGGTCATTGTGATAAAATCGATGATGTAAGTTTGGTTTTTTTTGTCGCAGTACCTGGTAATTGGGCTTGTGGTAAATGAACGCGAGCCTCCTGTTAGATAGTTCTGGTAATGGTATTCCAAAATGGCATTCATGTTGGCATCGAAGGGTTCCAGTGATTTATCATCTTTGGTCCACTGCCAACAGATACCTATGGCATTGGCAAGCTGAGTTGCTCGTGGTTGATGAGCTGAAAACGGTTTAGGCACTGGAAGCTTCGGGGCTACTATCCAGGGAATGGCTAGTTGGGTGCTGCTGCCATAAGTGATAATAAGCACCGGGAGGGTGAAGGTGTACTTATGGTTCTTTGGGTTGTTCACAATGTGGCAGTTCTGTAAAGTGCGTACGTGCCTGCATTTGATGATCTGCACAACTATCAGGCGGTCTGTGTTTCCAGAGTAGTTGTGGGAATCTTCAGCAGTAACTCCAAAATATTCTCCAGTGCCGTGAACTTGCCTTCTGAAATAAGAGACATTCCATTCGTCAAAGCGAAGAAAAGAATATGGTTTTGATGACCCCATAAGGGCCATTCAATAAGGCGTCCACAAAATTACTTGAAAACGAAAATCCCACTATCTACATGTACACTGTAGATGCCACTTTTATAAATTTCCAGGATTTATTAAAGTCAAAATTAAAATTTTAGTTTAATTTTGGAATCGCGAGGTTTTAGTTTCCGCAGGTGGGGGGGAGGGGCTGACAAGGCTTTAGCCTGGGGGACCAAGACGGTATGGACTGTAGTTAAGGGGGGATCCGTCACAGAAATAAAGTCAGGGGTTCTGCTTGTGGGCATCCTCTCCCTAACTCCTTCATGCGTACATGTACAGTATATACGTTTTAATGACCCTGCGTGAAAATAAAAGGTCACACTATTCAGTACCATCCCATCCGTGATGTAACTATATATAATTATGACCTACTTTCTTTTGGCCGGACTGAATCCATGGTGACAAATGGAGGCGATGTTCTGGAGTTGAGGAGTTCCGTGCCAGGCAAAGAAGGTTGCTTTGTTGGCGTCCACGACGTCGTCGATCCTCCTGTAGCCGGTGCAATAGTTTAGCAGGGCTGGACAACCGTTTTGAAGGCCGGGGTTGAACTCCTCCTTAGTTATCTGCCCCATGGTCCATCCTGACTTCCAACCAGAACCCGTCGAATTCCAGTTATTTTTGGCGAAATTCGAAGCTTCTTTGCGGAGGTTATCGAGAGTGAACTCCTGACCGGCAGCCATTTTCAATATCGCTTAGCTTACCACTGTATCAGCAGAGTCTATCAGACAATTAAATAGCCTCGCGCTGGCGCGGATGAAAAATGAAACGGGAAATTCCCTGTTGTGGTAAATGCAACAGCTGATTTGGCGTGGGAGTTGATTCACTGATTGTAAGCTTACGTATACACTACGGTAAACAAAAGTTACAAACAATTTTAGACTAACGAACAAACCAAAAAATGATCTGGAACAAGCCGTTTGTCCTTCGACCTGGCGAGTGTAGGCTAATTGGTAACATCAAACAGGGTCCCCCCAAAAATGTCATTTTCAACTTCTCTTACTTTTCCCTGACTTTCACAGGTTGACAAAAAATTTCCCTGACCAATGACAACGTGAAAAATTAACATTTGCCAAAATTTACACTGGAAAATATTTTATTAAAATTTTCTAACGACAATTTGAAAATTAACATAAATTGCAGGAAATTTTTTTAAAATGGAAAAATTTTGCATTCGGAAAATGTTAGGAATTTGTGATCGGAAAAATTAAGTGGGAAATTTTGGAATTTTGTCCTCGGAAAATTTGCAGTATTCGTACTAGGAAAACCTAGAGAATTTTGAAAATTTGTAGCCTACATGGAAAACGTTGACACGTTTGCTAAATAGTACTCGGAAACGTGGAAAATTTTACAAATTAATAATCAGAAAACGTGGAAAATTTTGCAAATCTGTACTCCGAAAATGTGAAATTTTTTTCTCCAAATTTCTACTCGGAAAACGGACCCTGAGCTACATGTAACCTTGTTGAATTATTAATTTTGTATTGCCGTGACCTCGTTGAATTTCCCTGACTTTTCCCTGAATTTTCCTGGTCATTTTCAAGTTCCTTGACATTTCCAGGTTTTCCAGGTCTGAGGGAACCCTGTCAATTTAGGACCAAAAATGGTTTGTTTCACGTGAAGTTAAGAGTTAACTATAATTCATGGTGGTTTAATTGTGGTCGTGGAGATATCAGCATGGCTTTTCTTTGAACAGAAAAAGTCGGTACGTGGAATAATATTCCACAAGTACAATGTATATACAGTACATTATATTATTAAGCAGATGATTGCCTAAAAATCGTTTGCTTAGGAGATGCGTTTGTTGAAAAGGGTTTGTCATACATGTACTCTCCGTTTGTTGAAACAAATACTGTAGGTTTTAGGCAAGCCGTAAGTCGTTTGTGGGGTTTTGTTTGTCATTTGTCGTAGTGCATGAGGGGCTAAATTTAGATTGTTTTCTAGATTTATCAGATTTTAGCTTTTAGCTTGTGTGAAATTGGTACCCACTTTCGTGCCCATAAAGATGGATACATTTATAATGGTTATATTTTTGATTATTAAAATAAATGCTTAAATTTCTAGTTTTTTATTGAAATTTAATTTTCAACGTGAAGTCATTGAAGAGTTTGCCATAAAAGTTGAGCTACAGTGTATTGCGTATGTCGCTGTTAGTGAAATTTAAAGCCCATTTGCCTTTAAACTTTATTTTATTCAGGTCTCAGATTTTATATTGCCAAAACGTTGTAAAACTGTGGTTCACAGTATATAGTAGGTAAAACAATCTTGTAACGAATTACCCAAAAATGCGATATGCAAATTATTAGCGCACCTGCTATACCTGTACGCATTGTACATGTACAGTAGCTTGATATTTTGTGAAGAAAAGGCAAACCGATGAGTACAGCTAGGTTTCAGTTGTTATACAGTGTACTGTTAGTGCGATGGGATGTGTACAGTAAATGTTCTCAAATCTTTTGCGAATGACACTTCATTTTGGCAATCTAAAAACAGCGATGACCTCGAGTGCATTATTTGAAAAGTATAATGTTGCGCGCGTGATTTAATCACGACTGCCATGGATAAGGAACCATTCAAAAAGGACGTCCTTTTGCAGGGGGTATAGGTTAAGTCACGGACACAATGTGGACAGGGTGGTATGGCCAACTCGGACGTCCACTTGATAAAGAAATGCCTTAGCCTAATGAAATCATGCAGTTATTAGTAAAAGGGAAATTGAGCGCAATATCACATAGGTGATGTGTTATAAATTGCCAAAGTCAGTAAGCAGGGTACCTCCAGTCCTGTCGAGGACAAATTTGCAAAAATTTCCAAGTTTTCCTGAGGACAAATTTTCCACATTTTCCCAAATACGAATTAATCTTCAACATTTCAACTTGTTTCGAGTACAGATTTGTAAGATTTTCAACAGTTTCCGAGGAGAAATTAGCAAAATTTCCAACGGATTCTGTGGACAAATTAGCAAAATTCTCAACCTTTTCAGAGCACAAAATTACGTTTTCCGAGTACAAATTTGCAAAACTTTCAAACTTTTCCGAATAGTTTTTTTTAAGTTTCGGACGTTCGAATGGGGGGTGGGGGAATTCCTGATTTACCGGACACAATGTGGATGGGGGCCGAGGAAGGAATGGGGGGTGGAGTCCAATTTGGGAAAATATTGAGGACGTCCTTTTTGAATGGCCCCAAATTCGTAAAGCGTCTTTATGAGTACCTTGTACTTCTGTCAATCCGCGTCACACTTCCTGATTGAAGTCCGTTGAGTTACCGCATACTCCCGTTAGTAGGCACCACCGTGGGCACCATTTGATTACATAGTTCATCTTTCGTTATCTTTCGTGGGTTGTTGGCGCCGCCCTGGTGCTGAAAAAAAATATGGCGGGAGAATTGTATTTATTTGCAGTTCTTATTCTACATGTATACGCTACCTCGACCGCCACTGGCACTGAATACCCAAAAATATAATGAGAAGGGAAGGAAGTCTTAAATTAAATTAAGAACAACCTACTCTGGTTTGTTCATTTCTAGACAGTAAACGAACAACATATCCAGTTTTGTACAAGTGTAATACACGTACTAGTACGTTCACTGATGATTGAACTCTAGATTGTATCTGTTATTTTATATTTCATTTGTTATTTTAGAAATGAAGAATGTGATTGCAACGACAGCCAACGGATGGAAAGAGGTGGCTGCTGCCATTGTAACAACCAGTGCGAGACTCCGCTGCTACCCAATTCATCTTTGGATGAAATAGACGGCATCGACGACATCTTGGCTGTCAGGTCAGTTGTGCAAATTACCTGTTCTCCTTTAATTGCTATAGAAGTGACACTGTTTTGACATACGTTTGACTATAGAACAGTTGGGTTTGCCCGTGTCTAGTGGCTTTACGTGTGTTAGTTATAAAACCTTTTCCCCGAAAGGTTTAGATTTACATATTTGAAGTTTTGTGCCATTTCAGAGCCGGAATATCTGATTTTTATGCGCTTTAAACGCCAATGCTGTTCATGAAAAAATCAGTATGGTAACTCCGACCACGTTTACCTAGCCACACCTATACACAGCTTCGCATAGGGATAGTGTATGCTTGAAAAGTCGTTCACTTAAGTGAGTCACTCACTCCTGCTTCACTCGCAGAAGTGAACTACTTCACTGAACTAGTTCGAACCGGATTTATGTAAACAAAGTACAGTAGTTCACTTATTCACTTGCGTGAACAAGTTCTTATTTTTTTCGTTCATTCAATCATACACTATCGTGAGGCGCGCGTCACTCGTTCTTGTCTTTCAAATTGCCGAGACGGAGCTACCCTACTGGCCTTTTCGTGTACATGTACTGTTGTTATATCAATGCCATATATAAAATTTGATTTTTATCAATGTTGTTGAAAGTAATTTTTGCCATGTTTCGATATGAAGAATGTGAACGGTAATCGATATCACTTCACGGTAGCACAACTTCAATTTTACTAAATGAACATGGAACAAGAAACAAAGCCCCGAGGGTTTCAGCCCTTCTAAGGCGGGGATATATACATGTATCTTGTATAGATAGTTAGTAAAAAAAGAAAAAAAAATAACTCTTTGTGCACAATTGTACGTGCATGTCTGAATGAAGCCCAGCGCGCGGTTTTCTCGCTAAGTGAGGACAGAGCTTTAAAGCTAAGCATCGTGGCGCACAAGCGCCCCCATTGGCTCAATCAAAGACCACTTTAGGAAAGGCTAGAATCATTAAATTCAAAATGGCGTCGCTCTTTTAAGGGCGACAAACAATAAAATGAAAACGGTAATTTATAAAATTAATATCATCGTAGGAAGTAACATAGATGTTTTTTTAAAGGTAGTAATATAACTTACCAATTTCAAAAGTTATATTTTTTACATTTTGTTGACAAGAAACCTTTATAAATGCATTGGACAGATGAAGATATCCACATTACTGTCGTCATTAGATTTGTGATGGTATATATAACTAGTTAGTGTTGATATTAGTTGTACTTGCTTCGGCAGTACATATACTAAAATTGGAA
>JAQGBX010009008.1:0-10078 GCA_034698745.1 Megaphyllum sjaelandicum
TAATACTTTGCGAGCTACGCGCCACTATTGGCTTAGGAGTCTCTAGTGCCATTCGCAATGTAGTTTATGCGATCGAGCAAGGGATGAATTTGAAAATGACAACGCTTTTCCACGTTCCCATACGTATTTCTCATCAGCTGATGCTTGGGGGAAGCCAGAACAATCATTTCTTAATCATAACTGTTTAAAAGATCAACAACGTTAATAAGCGAAAAATGGTATGGCAATTTTGCATTATTATTTTTTTTTTATTATCTGAAAACTACACACGCCTAGTTAAAAATGAACGAACATTCACTTTTATAGCTGAACTCTAAGACTTGGCCTATAGTCGAATATTAATAATAAGAAGGTTGAAAGTGCAAGTAGCTGACAGTTGCATACTGTAAAAACAAGCGACTTTTACAGTATACTGATAAAGGTTTAAACCTAGCTACTGTACGTCCACACTGAAGCAGGGTTCCCTCTTGAAATTTCATTTTCCACTTCCCTGACTATTTCAGGTCTTAAAAAAGATTCCCTGACCAATGGCAATGTCAAAAATTAACATTTTGCAAAATCGAGCAAGGAAAATATTTTGCAAAATTTACTAATGACAATTTTTAAAATTAACATAGATTTGACAATTTTGTATCCGGAAAATGTACACAATTTTGCAAATTTGCATTCAGAAAATGTAGAAAGTTTTGCAAATTTGTACTCGAAAAACGTGGAAAATGTTGGAAAGTTCTACTCGGAAAATGGGTCCTGAGTTAACCATTTAGAAGCATTAATTTTGAATCCCAAAACATAACTACATGTATGTTGGATTTCCCTGACTTTTTCAAAATAAGCCATTCTACCCTTACTTCTCCAGACATTTTCAAGTTCCTTGACCTTTCCAGGTTTTCCAGATCTTGTGATACCCTGTGGTGGATACATATAGGAACGTTTTGTTGCTAATTCGTTGTCAGTTGTTTCTGGAGCAATGTACATGTAGGCAACAATTTATGCAAAAAATATGCAACTTATATTCGTGTAAATAACTTGCAGCAATTATCGACAAAAAGTAGCCTACCTTTATGTTTCCTCTACAGGGTAGTGTGGATGTAACCTTAAAGTTATTTAATGTCCCAAGAAAAGAATTGCAGTAACAAAATAAATAAAATGCTTGTGACGCCAAAGTTCTTTGCTCCATTGAGTCATGTGAGGGATGGGAAAAGATACCCAACGTGTATTGGCAAGATAGGGATTTCAGATCAGGGAGAATTTAATGTGGACAAGACTCCTGATAGACTGCAACATCAAGGATCCACATGCCAATTGGATACAATAATTGGGAGTACTTGTACTCACCATTACCCTTAGTTATTCTAATTAACAGCCAATTTATAGAATCTCTTCCAAATGTCAATTTAAAATTGGTGAAAGGTCAACAGCAAATGATTGCTAAGTAAATAAAGTTAAAGGGAGAGTAGATTAGGAGTGACATTTTGAAGCGAAAATTTAAAATCCATAAATATAATACTAAGTACTTAAGTCCAGGTCATCGCATATTTGTGACCTTTTGGTAAACGCATGCGAGCAGGGTAATCGTGAAGGAGTAAATTACATAATCACTCCTTTATGCGAGGATGAAAAAGTAGGCATCGAAGAACTCTTAAAATGTAGCCATTTTGATAATATCATTAAAAAGTGCAGAAACTACGCCCTACCACATCAATATTTAGAGTAAATGGATAAAGATTGATCCAAATTTTTAGTTTGAATTTTTCGTACACAGAAATATCAACTTCTGCACACAAAAAAGGTCCAATTTTTTTATAGCCTTCCACGTGGTTCACGATATCACAACCACGAATTAAACTTCACAAATTCGATTACATCCATTTTGGTCATTTGGCCATGAACATTAATGCCCCTAGATGTCAGCTGGAGCTCTCACGCACGTTAGACATGCTATAGCGTCGTAGCGAGGCACATGTGCGTGAAAATAATTGGTGTCACGAAGTAGCAGCTGATTCATAGATGCTTAAAGTGCCATGAACATGTTATGATTTGTATACTTGAAGAGGTGGAATGACAAGTTTGAATGTTACGTACCAACGTCAAGTCGATTGGAGATTTTGTTGAAACAGCCAATGCATTAACTTCATTTGAAGCTTCGAACTTAAACTTACGTGGAATTTGTCTACAACTTTTTTAATATTAGTGATGCATAAGACTATTCACTCATTTAATATACGAAGTGCAATCTCATTTAAAATGGGTTGTCTCAACCCATGACGTACAATATATTCAAATTCAATATAACGCCTAATTATCATGTATTCCATGAATTCACATTTTCACAAATAATTTCAAATATTGAAATACGGTTTGCCTTAAATTGCACGCCTACAACAATATACTGTATCGAAATAAATTTCCCTCTTTCATCATCAGGTTCTGCAAAACTGATTAATCTCTGAATGGAACGTTGACATGATTTGAGGATTAATCGTCGATCGCAAACCATGATCCGATAGAAATTAAATTTCACCTCAGATGGGTGTAAGCGACCATAAACCCTCCGTGCCGAAGATGGGAGTGTAATTGCCTAGAAACTCGGTTTATAAAATTACAAGTTAATGGATGTGTCAAGCACACATGTCCGCAAAAACCCATTTGGAGCAATCGAGTCGACGTTGTGCGGCCAAACTAAAATTGCACTCAAGCCCGCTGATGTGTATTACCAAATGAATAAAAGCAGAAAACAATGACCGGAAGTTGAGCCACTCTCGTTTCGACCACGATAACAAGCGTTCTAATACCTAAGGAAATCATGTTAGTTTTTAATGGCCGCTACCCGCCGCAAAGTGCTTCCGCACCAAAATGCTCGACAACAACAATCCCGAGTACGTGCACCTTCAAAGAAATGGTCAAACAATTCAGGGGCTTCTTAAGAAAGCCTACGTGCGCTTTCATTTAATGGGGCCTCAGATTCAGGCACTACCAATCAACGAATCTTTCATCCTTCGTCAATCGACATAACAAAAAGTTGTTTTCCAAATTCTAAAAGCTCATTCACTCCCATCGTTTAAATCACAAAAATTGCTTTCGGTGAATTCACCAGGCTTTTGATTGATGTATTGGAGAGGTCAGCGTCTGCCAAGAGAACTGTTAGTTGCCAGTACTAATTGAATGACAACGCATGCAGGTTATACATTGGACATTATAAAACAACTCGGTGGCGCAATGTCTTTTGTGCTTGCTAAAAGTGCATCCGGGGCTCAGTGACGTCATGCATGACGTCACATTTTTGGTCACTAGAGGCATTGTGTCTCTGCGCATGCGCACTAAAAACTTAAAAGGAATAATAAATTTCTAAGTACATGTAGGGAAGCTATCAGATCAATTGCAACTAAATCATCAGACCTTTCTTGTCATTTCAAAAACATATATTAGCAATCTTCACAAACTTTAGATCAGAGCTATTTTTTAAAGTCTATTAAGTTGAGTGGCTAACTAGCTGTAGCCACTTCCTGGAAAGGCAAAAAAACTCAGTAAACATTCGTAAATGGGGCTGTCAAGCCAAACGGCTAAACAGCCAAATCGGTTAAACAGCGCCTGTGGCTATTTAGCCACTCATTGACACGTACCCAATAATACATGTATTTAAGAATTAAAATGTAGAGGGTTTCTTGAACGTTAGTACATTTATCATGTTGAAGATGCTTAAAGCTTAAAGGGAATTGTGCGAAAATTGTTGCTAAGAACGATCGATAAGCTAAGAAGAACAATACGTTGAAAATAACTTGGGAATAAAATTGTGTTTCTTAGCTTCATTTTACTATACGTGTAGGCATTGAGTAATACAAATACTAGCATTTTAAGTTCAATATGTTCAACATTTTTTGACAAACAGTCGTTTGCTATTGAACATGTTCAGAGATTTCCTGGTATTAGTTCTCTTTACACATGATGCTCATAAATGATACGTCCATACTAGATAATATTGCTACCTAAAATATCTTTAGAAAATTTTTATTATTTTCTTCTATCTAAACAAGTAGTAAAAATGTAATATCATTATTAATTAAAAACAATTCTCGTTGCTGCACATAAAGGGGACTAAAGAGGTAAACATTATATTGCGATCATTTAAATTGTCTGTGGAGCCGCCAACGAGAAATTTTTATGGCCCTGCCTCAAGGAAATTTATAAATATATTTAGTAACTGCATCTATGCAAAGTAACTTTACTAATTTAAATTCCTTGCCTCGTGAAAGTCCATGGTCGTGGGACTGTAGTATACAGGGTGAAGCACGGAAAGTGACACTTGTAAATAAAATGAAAACAAAGCATTTGATCGAAACGTGATTCTAACGAAATGTGTTTGATATGAAGGGGGAATGAAAACACCGTTATTAAATTCAATATACATGTAAATGAATGACGTCCAGGTTATTTCAAGGTCAAGTTGGTTTTTTCAATGACAACTCCTAGTTTATCGTAGATTCGTATCCTTCTCAAAAAGATAATAAACACGTGTTGTTAATTTATATTAAAATTAATACTGTTGTTTTCATTCCCCCTTCCTACTAAATACAATTTGTTAGATCCACGTTTCGATCAAATGCTTTGTTTTCATTTTATTTACAAATGAATCCTGCATAATATGATTCGATTACTTTGCATATACAGCGCATCACCACTCATCATGCCCAACCCTTCCCATTTACCCGGGCTTGGAACCGACAACAATAGGGAAATACTTCACTGCACGGAAAACGGCCATGGCCGAATGAAAAACACAATCAGGATAGCCGACCCGGGAATCGAACTCATGCATGTCTAACGAATGCAAGGCTGGAATGCTACTACCCTGTATATTCAGCCATCTTGCTCGGTTCAATCATAGGGCTTTGAACAATTAACTCACAAGATTTGTTGACTTGACTATTTCTTATATTGCACGGTATGTACTTCTATCAGTTCATCAAGTCAAAAGGAATGACATGTCCATTTCTACCATCAATGGAGTTGGATGACCTTGAAAAGACGGAAATATACGAGTGCAACGATATCGTTAAAACTCCGAAACCATTTGCATAAAAAGATCTCAAAGACCATAAAAATCGAACGAAGCAAGCGTTGGCTTACTGCACCATGCAATGTTCTTCGACAAGAACACCTCCTGGAGAGGATTGTGCAGCCAAACTGATTCCTCGTAACTTTATTAACTAATTCATCGTGCCGTTTATCGCCGCGAGCTTGCTTCAGCAGCTGGGAAGTCACTTAAGATGCATCCTCACGGCTTTCGACTCCTTATGCACATACACTAGCCGTACATGGAGTTGCCATTTCATGCATGGCCAAGATGATTTCCTTCATTTCTGGGTGCATAAAGTGTACACGTGCAGCGACTAACACTGGCGGTGCTTGCCGAAGTTAAGCCATCATCGAAGCTGAGGGCAGGGAATAAAAAAGGAGCGGGAAATGGGGACTCTTACAAGCAAAAACTGCCATCGAAATTCTGGCGAAGATGGAAGTTAAAGCATGCAAAGTATGTCATTTGAAACCTATCGCCAACAAAAACACGACCAAAGAGCGAGAAAAAAACCCGACTTTTTTGCTTTTTTTCTTCTTCTGAATGGCAAAGCGAGCGGGTAAGATGAGGGCCGGCTCGGTGGGGATTTAATATATCGAGAGAATTCCTCGACATGGCTTTTGTGTACAAATCGAAGATGTTCGCTGGAAATCATTTGGCCACAAATAATGCGCTTCGCAGAGAGCAACACTCGACCGTTGAGAAACGGCCGCGCTTAACTATGCCATGCAGAGTGCAGTGTTCAATAAATGATAAAGCTCTTGGGCATAAAACGGAGAAGGACATTGGCTCAAGCGGACGGGGTGGGCGGGAGAGAGTCGCATGGACTGTGTGCCAAACGCAAACACGACGATATTGGACGCCCGCGAGCTTAAAAATTCAGAGATATTCCGATATTCAAGGGTGCATCCGTGGGGAGGATGCATTTCAAACCCCCCCAAAAATGCATCGGATAGCAGAGTCGTCCACGATACATCACCTCGCGTATTATAAAGCACTTTCGAAGCGCAAATGGGTGCGCGGGATGAATCCTGGGGCTCACGTGATGGACGCACTTACCAAAGTATGGATATTGGAGACTCCATAAACTTTATATTGCCAGCGCTATTGGTAAACTATAGACCGCGCATATAATAACTCCACGTACGCGGGACGTGTCCTTAATAAAAAATGCGGAGAAAATACGATGAAAATGCGGCCATTTACCCAACTCGTTCGCGAAGGTCAAGCTTCCTTTTTTACGGCCTTTTCCCCGATTTTTCATACCTGGATTTTAAAACCCCCTCTAAAGTGCCAATGTCACCGCAATCGTATCCGTATTCGATTCTTGATCCACCCGTCATAGCTTTTCCGCTAGATTATAGTACGGTTTTTAAATTATGTATCGTCAAAGAAAAAGTCATTTTCCAGTCTGGATGTCGTTATTATAAGCTCTGGCAGACACGAACCAATTTCTGACGCTTTGCGAGAGCGATATGAGGAGCAGTTTGAAAAGTTACGTACACTATGATCGACCTTTGCGTCAAGGTGCTAAAGAATCTGTTATGGGCGCCATCCATAAAGGACGTCCGGCAAAGGGAAGCGGGGTTGGGGGTAAGAGTATGTGAAAATGGAACACGGGTGGGGAGGGGTTCAAGGAAAGTGGACGTCCGGATGTCGACTTGTGCTTAAACTGTCATCAGTTTTAGATGATATAAATTGATTGCATTGGTTTTATTTTCTTGCTAGTCAATATACCCAACTTACAGCTTACAAGCTTACAAAGCCTGCATCAGCTATTAAATACATTAATGTCCCTGTATGGAGGAAGAGTTTATTTTGGCATTAGGTGGTTTGGTTTTTGTTAAGGGAAATTCCCTGTTCCCTATACTATTCTGTAGGTCTGTGGTTCACTAATGACAATATTTTCAATGTAAAAGTTTATGAAAAACATTAAAAATTGCTTATAATCAACAAGCTGTTTTCAAAATTGGACGGGACATGGGCGTCCTTTATCGATGATCCCTATCTGTAATGAAATGAATTAAATGACAAATGGCAAGTGCATTTTTTGAAATTCTATTTCAAAATAAACGAATAAATTATTTAGCAGATTTGTGAATCTCAGAAGAAAAGCGCGGCATATTGACTACTGGAGAAATATTTTCCACAAATTAAGTAATATTTATCTTCAACGGGGCATTTTCTTATAGTTTGCTACAATTTCTTAGTCTGCTTCTATTTAAGCGCCTACATTTTAGCGTCCAAAAGGTATCGAACGTATAGCCAATATAATCCGATAACGAAATTTCTGACGCACTCGAACATTGACGCGCATTCAAAAACTTTTTAAAACAACGTTTGAGATGCGTTTAAAGTGAGAGTTCTTCCTCGCCTATAAAATGACGAACTTTCAGTTTTAGCTGTTCCAAGAATTCGAGTAAATAAGTAATTTTGAAAAAAAAAAGTGATTTGCAATAACATTGCTCGGAGAGCGTATAACTTTTAAGCCAAGTTCAGCTTCGAGGATGGAAAAGGTTATGAATAACGACGACCATTCCCGTAGAATTTTAAGAAAAAAAATTTCGAGCCAGTCTAGAGTCGCTGAAGCAATGCTGCATAAACAAGGAAAATGTGCTTTTCCAGTCAGATGAAATCACCAGTGCAGCGAAGAAGTACGTGAAAAAGCACGAAGACGCGCGTCCTCCTCAATATATTGCTTCTAAGAACAAGGTTTGGAAAAAAAAGAACGAAATTAGACGCATAGGCCTATATACAGAACTTCACAATGGGGTTTAACATTTGAAGATGACTAGCAAGGACCTCTCAGATAACCATATACATATACATGTATATTCTCGTTATTGAACTCGCCTATAACCCCAATTCTGAACAATGACGAGCTGAAAAATTTGCAAAGATACCCCCAAGTTAAGGCATACTAATTTATTCGTCAAATTTAATTTCCCCAAAGCTGCTATTTAAAAATCTGCCTTTCTTTAAAAAAAAAGGCAAATATAGGCTACAGTAGGAATAATTAATTTCAACGGAAATCTTAAATTAAATTACGTTTCTAATTATCTCCAAACGGATTCGATGGGAGAAAAAACACTGACACGCTTTGCCTAATGTGTCATGTACTAATTGCTGATGTTTTTAAACCAATAGTTAAGAAATGAACCTATAATAAAAAATAGTTTTGTATAATGCCCAACCATCTCTCTCATTGCCGCCCAACATCATGACTTCACCAAGATAACTGACTCGCTTTAAAAAGGTTCGCAAAGATGGACGGTAATAGTTCAATTCAATTCTTTACAGTGCAGTCAGTATATAGTACCATTTGGCAGGGGGATTATTATACAATTTATGTCAGACTAAGCAGACTGGTCATGATGGACTCCACCATCACGACTTAGTCAATTTTTCCGTAATTACCAGGACTTATAAGACAGGTAAGATAGTTAGGTGACTAAGCGATTACCATAACAATTACATACCAATTCATTTTTGTTTTCACTGACAGATCAAGGCAGGTTGTAAAGATAAGTTTATAGGCAAACATTTTCGGTCCGTTTAAGGTTGTTCTTGTTACGAAAAGCTCGCCTGAAGTTGCCTGCCACAGTCAGACCTCCGCAAGCTGTCCAACAACATAAGCACCGCACATAGCACTCAGAGCTACAATGTCATTCGAAACTATGTATAGGCTTTGGTTGTCAGGGCAACGTTGTATCGATGCGATGATATCGGAAGCAAAAAAGCCCTTTTATTGGGTCTGAAAAAGAATTTGCCCAATGTGGCAATTTCAATGCAGACCACGATAAATAAAAAAAAAAACTCGAAAAAAAATATGAAAGACAAATATGTAAGCATCGAGGACGAGATCGTCAAATCGACAAACCCCCGACGAAAAAAGATAAAATATAAAATATATTTGCGCTGCTGCTATTCAAGAACGACCTTTTCATGTATGTCCAACATATCAAAGACGGACTTGCAAAGGGATATGCGAATAAATTGATGCAATCTGCATACGAAAATAGCTCCAATTCTCGCAAATCTTCGGACATTTTCTGCAGTAACCTTGCGAGCAATACAAGACAGAAACATGAAATGACAGAAACGTAACAAAATTGGGTACATGCATGTATAGGGCTCGATTTCTTCCAAACAACAAAATAACCTTTAAAGCATGATCATACGCCTATTCGAGAAAGCTGACGATGGCATTTCTAAGTTTACCGAATTAAGCGCAGGAAAATTAGTAGGTCTACCAAACCTGCTGACATATAGTGCAAATCACGTGATGCAATATCACCGATTCCGCATTACTGGACATGAACGGTAACTGTTTTATATACCATATCAGACATGAAGAAACTTGTAATTTTCATCGCAGTGTGCGGTGAAAAATGCTGTAATAGCTAGACTGGCTGGTCCAATTGATTTTTATAGAATTTTCAATCCGGGTCGAGTGCGCTGCACGCTCTTAAGTCAAGAGGGCGACACGAGAGCATATATGTATAATGAGACATCGGCAAAGTCAACTCTGAACTAAAGAAGTTAATACTACTCGATATATGCTAATGACTCATTAATCTTCAAAATTTCATTAAATCCTTAATGACCCTAAGGCGAAGGAAAAGTACGACCAACCTGTTTAACTTGGTGCAGAGCGACAGCATCACAGATTAATAACGCATATACTGTACATGTATGGCATGCCATTGTCTATTTTACGGGCCATTCAGTACAGGTGTGTTAGCACGATAGAGTTTAGCGTGTCAAGATTAAGGATTTAAAATTCTCCTTAGATAAATTTCGAACAAAAATAATATTCTCGCATACTTAAAATCTGGTGTTTCGCAGTACAGTGAAAGCCGCTTAATTCGATCACGTTGGTTCCAGCGATGCCGATTTGGATCAAAATCTATCTATCTATCTATCTATCTATCTATACTAATATAAATGTCAAAACGCGGCCATCTTGGATCTACATGTTTGAGGCTATCTCACGAACCACCCCTC
>JAQGBX010009009.1:0-10077 GCA_034698745.1 Megaphyllum sjaelandicum
GGTCACGCCCTGCATGCAGCCTGCTATTGGCTAGCTGGGGCCTTTACTCTTTTCTGGTATATGATCTGGGAATATGCTACCGGCCAAACAATTGGTAATGCGCGTATCAAATGTCCAATTGTTTGCCCGGTAGTTGGCGCTAGTGGTCGGTAAGTTAATTTCTTAAATTATAAGTATACCAACGAATGCGCACCCATACAATGCATTTTAAAAATTGAAATTCTTAAATAAAGTACCAAACTCTTTTAATTTTCAATTCAATTCAATTTTTTACCCTGCAGTCTGTACAATAGTACCATGTGGCAGGAAGGATCACTATACCATTTAAGTCAGACTGAGTAGTCTGGTCATACTAGAGTTAATGCGCTAAGGGGGTCACCCCAACATCACAGTGTAATTAATTTTCCCCATAATTACCAGGACTTTTAAGACGAGGATGGGATGGGAAGATGGTCATGGCCGATTTAAAATAGGGACTATCCCAGCATTTGCCTGAAGTAATTGTGAGAAACCATGAAAAACCACAATCAAAGATAGCCGACCCGGGAATCGACCCTGGGTCTACCGAATGCAAGACGAGGATGCTAACCTCTAAAAAAAATGTTGTGTCACTTTGAAACGGAAGTGCGATGTATTCCTTATATGAACAGATGAAGTTATTCCTTTTGTAGACAAATATATATATGAATACATATAAAAACATTTTTAGCCATATCAAATAAACCCATATCAGGACGTGTTCAGGTTTGGCCATATATGATGGGAAGCATGGCCATATCCAGTTCATCCAGATATGTACGTACAATTTTAGATATGGCCATACTTGGAAACATGTCTGCCATATATAAGACATATCTGGCCATACTTAGATTTTATCAAATTTCGAGTTCTGAAGCATTTGCGCCTTGTTACATTAAACTATAACTTTACAGGGTGGCCCAGGTCAGGGGGAAAAAAGTGCTCAAGGAAATCATGGAAATGTCAGGGAAATTTGTGAGTGGTCAGGGAAACTTTCCCAAATAACAACAAAATGCTATCCCTGCACTCAGTCTGCTAACAGCTCCATCCCCAATCCTCTTCAGTTAGACTCGTAAAATAATCTAGTGTTTTGCCAAGCTTCTCATTGCAATTGTTATTTTATTTTTCATTATGACAAAAAAATTGATAGCCTGTGTATTAACGAGTGAGTTTTGGTCAGGGAATTTTTCATTTTAGTCAGGGAAAAATCAGAGAAATTGAAAATAAAAATGTTGTGGCCATCCTGTTTTAGACTAAATGAAAAGAAGGTACGTTATAACAGAGAATTTCCCTATAAACGTTGCAGCACCTCCCCATTATATAAATTTACGTGCATGGGGTGGGATTTCATCCAAAATTCGATGAAACTTTAGTTTTTATTGTTGAGGGGATGTTTTTCCTGACTACTGATAATGCGAACAATATTGTATAATAAAGCTATACGATTCAAACGAAATAATTGTGACATCTCTTGAGATTCGTCTTAACGTGGTTCCACTTTATATTTAAATACAGTAAAACATCGATTTTATGACCTAATTGGGACCAGAGGTGTTTCATAAAATCGAAAAGTTCGACGAGGTTGACATTCAAAATAATAGAAAACCAATTTTAAAAAAAATAGGAAACAAGTCAATTAATTTTTTAAAGTATTGTATCACATTACATGTTCATGTATATCACTTTGTTGTCCAGTTTTGAAAAAATCATGAATTTTCTTCTGTTTCACCATCTTCATTTTTTTGTCAAAGCCGAATCCCTTTTTTGTTGAAATAGCTGGACTACTGCTACGAGCAGGCCTCAAACGAGGTACCTACTGTTCATGTATTTAATTAATTTTCCCAAGGTTGAGGCCTGCGTCAGCCAAAAAACACACGGTGTGGTCGGCAGGAGTCTCGTGCTGTAAGTTCATAAAACAGAGGTTTCATATAACAGAGGATTTTACTGTAATCGAGGTTTTACTGTATAAGTAAAAAGATGGACTCAGGATTCGAAAGACATCAATTCAAAATGTAATATTGGATTACTTGGGTAAATGCTGCTTGTGGTCACGTTAACTTCAGCTGGTATGCAGCATATTCCAATTAATGGATGTCAAGATTGGTCCAAGCAAGCTTCCTAATTAATTTATTGATTTAATGGCAAATGCGTCTCGAGGAAATCCAGCCGTAGCTTTCAGATCAACATTACGTGCATTTGCAAAACGAATATTGGTTTTATATCGGTATATTTAATTTCATCGAAAATGCACAAATGCAACATATTTTACGGTAATACATTTGCAGAGGATTTTCGATCCAAGCATTGCTAATATTGTATAGAAATTCAGTTATTTACGATAAATTAAAGCTTTTTTTCATCTAAAATCTTTCATCTATAGAAAATCACTTTATTAAAAGTTCAAGGAACGTCTAGATGTTGCGCAGGAAAATATTTTCCTTTATGATCTCCTTTAAATTAAATCTTTCATCTTTGGAAATCACTTTATTGAAAGTTATGAAATGTTTAGATGTTTCACAGAAAGTATTTTCTAGGACGATATACACTGTACACTTGCTCGGGTCTCCTTTAAATCTATTTACTCGGGATCGTGCATACGCGCTCCATCAAGCGAGCAGAAATTGTGCTTTTTATCATTTTCAAACATGTAGACCGCAGGGTCACAGGAATCCATTTTATAGCTTGAAATTCAGTTTCATTCTTTCATTGGCGTTTATGGTTTTGGTGCCAATCCAAAAAATTGGAGTATACTGTAGTTATCAACCCTCATCGCGTTATATCAAACGTATCATCATATTTCATTTTTAGAAGTGAAGAGTTCTGAAATTTGGTCAGTCCCGTGAAATTTTCTATGGCGAGTCTAGTTCTTTTTTGCGCGACTAAGGTAAAATCTAAAAACTCGTTTTTGTCCATTTTTTAAAGGTTTGGAAAACACAGTAGTTTTCTCAGTAAATATAAAAATTCGTTTGCCATTGCCGATCCTGTTTTATTCAATCAGTAAAGCATACATAAAATATTAATGTTTGCGCTAGTTTACATTCTCTACCGATTTAACTTAAATTTTATTTCCTTAAATCAAAGGCAAATTTCAATTTGACCGCTAGAAGGCACTAATCTGAGGATGCTTTGACTTTTATCCTGATGGTTTATCTTCAGCAAGTTTTCATAGAAAAACGTTGGGCTCATCTAAAATTGGGATAGTTTTTTTTTTCAAAATATTCGGTTATTCAAAAATTGTGATGAATTGGTTTCAATATATAATATACATGTATATTATTGTTAATGTTACTTTTATTCGTGCTTTATAGAAAAGTGCTGTAGTTTACGAAAATTTGTTTACAATAGTTATAGGCCTATATGTAGGTCTTAAGCTGCAGGTTTTATTAAGATCATCAGCGGGTTACGCTACGTTATTTCCTAAAAGGAAAAATATGATTTATTATTTTTCAAGTTGCCTAATTTCATCGCAGCATTACCAAAATAAAGTTGGGAAAGTTTTTCCGTTATTAAACCTTTAGTAGGGGAACCTAGCGATGCGTGCTTACATTTTGAGTCCTCATGAAAAATTGATTTTCGTTTTTTTATGTTTCGTGCGTGACAAATTTAAAACTCCCCCGCGAAGAAATGTGCAAATTAAACTTTGTTCCTAGATCGATGCAAAGAATTAAAGAGTAGCGAACACGATTTAATTTGGCTAACTTTCTCAATTTATTTTTTGAATAAACAAAGTGCGAGTTAATTAATTGCTTCACGTACAATATAAACGGTGTTTCTTTAATTTTTTTAATTCCAGTGTTTGAACGTAAGAAATTGCTCTCTGATCTGTAATGGTGTCGGCCTTGTATTGCGGTTTCCTCGAAATTGTCGGAGCATGTGCTATTAATTTGCCCCTAAGGCAGTTGCGTATTTCGCAGGATTTATCATCCCAGGCATCTTTCCTTATCTGTGGAAGTTTCACCTATCTTTTAATAAATGTTGTTTGTTGCTGTTACAAATTCCGAGCAAATCGAGGTAATAAATTTTTCAATTGGTCAGCGTAAAAGTGATACGGCCAACAGCAGTAGGCCTATTGCTTTGGAAATCCTCACACCGCTTGACGCCATTTCATTCAATAATCTGCATATTCGAGTATATACAGTATATTCTTTTAAATATAATCATCTACACTAGAAAAATAACACCGTATTCTCATAGAACAACAAAATCAAATGCTATCTTTGTTTGTTGTCGTTTTTTATTTTTTTTTAAAAAAAATAATCTATATATCAGTTTCATTCATATATCAGTCGAACCTCGTTAAGACAACTCTCAAGGGACTTCAAAATTTGTGATTTTAAGCCGTTCGTATTTTCAGAAATCAGACGAAACATGACATCTATAGTTTGTATTCACTGCGATTGAATTTCTTTACTGACGCATTCTGTAAGACGAATTCCGAATTAGGATATCACAAATTTTTGACTATAGCGAATAATGTTCGAGTTTTCAAGCTTTCGCGCTATTAAATGGTATAGTGAAAATGAACAGAAACATTACATCATTAATAAGAACTAGTTTCGTCTAATGTTTAATGTACATGCATAAGGGCCACAAAAAAAGCGAACTTTTTTCATAAATTTGTAAGTTTTTTGTTTTTTAATAAAGGTAAATCCAATTTTGCACAAATATAGGCAACAAACATACGAACAAAAGTGCTATTTAAATTTAATAATTGTGCTCAAAGTGCCCTCAATCCCCTGCAACACAGGACAGAAGGCGCTTGCGCCATTGCAATGGCAATTGGCGAGTCCATTTTCACTGTTTGATCAAGTTGATATCCCAAGCGGCTCTTTGTTCGGTACACGCTTTGCACAAAATTCCCCCAAATGGAATAATCAACAGGGTTCAAATTGGGGCTATTACATGTGGGTGGCCAAAGGGTATAGGTGGTATAAAATCTGGAGTCTCTCGATAGAGAAGTTGAGCGGTGTGTGCTGGTGCACCATCTTGCTGGAACACAAACATGTCCGAAAATTGAGGAATATCGGGCAGGAGATTTTCATCAGCAAAATTGGATATACATGTACTTTAATTAAAAAAACAAAAAAGTTAAGAATTTATGAAAAAGGTTCCCCGTTTTTTTGGGCCCAAACTGTCCATGTAATCCTACCCGCGCATATCAATGGGAAGGGGCTGCGACTTTATCAAGGAATTCCCCGAACTTTTTATAAGTTCGTTTCAACGTAAAATAGCGTGAATGCTTGAAATTTGCAATTTGCAATATCCTAATTGGGAATTCGTCTTAAACGAGGAATAAATAGCATTATTCATTCATATGCAAGGACGCGAGAACTGAAAATGATTTTTATACTATACAGTATTAGAAATTCGTATCAAGCGAGCTATTCATGATGCGGTACATGATATCGTTCCGCAATGAGATAATTTCCTGACAAAATTAGTAAAGAGTATATATAATACTCTAAACCTTTGGACTTTTAATTTCACTTTACAGAAAATCTTAGGTTTCATTTTGCGTTAAACAAGTTTACATCGGAAGGAGCAAATATAAAAAATGTAATTTTGCACTTCCCAAAAGCATCTTTGTAATTCAAATTTTTAATGATGCCTGCGTGTTTTCTTCCATCAGAATGAATTAACAATGGTGCATTCTGAATTTGTCGTGGTTCGATGAAACATTATTATTACTTGATCTCTCGCCCCCGCGCAGTTTCCGTCTTTCCGTTTAACATTCCACGATCTGATGCAAATTGCGAAGATAAAGTCATCGAGGAAAAGTTGACGACCCCCAATGCATAAAAATTACATTAACTCGCACTGCGTGGCATTATTATGGGAATAATGCGCGCTTTTTAGCGTGTTCACGGAGATGGATATATATATATATACTGTAGGCATTTTACGTAATAATTCGCATTAAAACTTGTCACGCGGTTATTATTAGTGTGCGGATTCCCAGGGGATTATAAAGAGAGCTAGCATCCGTGAGGAGAATAGACATGCCTGCGTGCATGTACATGTACATGGACTTATATTAAGCAATGGTCGATTTCGCGTAGGATCTGCCTGAAGCGCCGTTGCTTTTATTTGCATTAACCAGGAAAGTGCGTTTCGATCGAATTGTTCGAGGTTGACTGCATTTCGAATGTTACCGGAAGTAGAGCGATGTTATAATGGCGTGGTTTTGTATTTTTTTTAATATGGTCGTTCATTCTGTATGCATGTACCTGCAGTGTACAAGAATGATGTTTGGTGACATTCCAATTTTTTTTTGTTATAAGTCGGGTACACACTAGCAACCGAATCAAAACTAAAAACCACAATCCCCAAACTTTCAACGTGAACTAGTTTCTATAAAAAAATTAATACAAACTAGTTTTGCCAAACCTGAGCGTACACACTGCAACAAACCATATTGACAAAACTCATGCAGACGACAGACGATATCGATTAAGATTAAACACAATAGATACGAGCGCGCTGTCGTCTGCCGTATCATCGATTATCGATATCGTGCAGACGAAGCGTTGATAGCAGCGCCACCGCCGAAAAGTTTGACTATATCTCACCGACACTCGACCGCCAAACTTAGTTTTCTAGAGTTTTTAGTTTGGCAAAAACAGTTTGCTACGCCATTATTTTCGTTGCCACAAACCAGAGAAGTTTGGAGATTTTATAGTTTTGGTTTGGACATACAGTAGTGTGCCGGTTGATAAAGTCGCAGCACCTTCCCATTCATATACGCGGGAAACCTTTTTCATAAATTCGTAACTTTTTTTTTGGACCTATAGTAGTTTTGCAAATGTTGTAATAGTTAGCTTTAGCAAGTTTGTAACGTGTGATATTCTTGGTTTGATGGAGAAAACTTAATGTATAAAAACAAATTACTACAAAATGGGAAGTTAGAAACTGCAAAACTTAAAATGTTCACTTTTTGGAGCCCTAGCTCTTACCTCGACGCCCGGATGAAGTCTTGTCCGGCTGGCGCCCTGGTCGTTTCGCTATTGGGATTCGATAACGAGCTTCTACGAAAGGCTCTTTTATCGTCTTTAAATATCATGGAAATTGTACAAGAATGTTTTCTGCTTGATTGAGCTAGTCGTTCCGTATATACATGTAGTTTTTTTTAAACTATACCTTATTTGTTGTGAATTTCTTTCTAACCACATGTGCACGCAGCGTAAAATAAAGAAGTAACGCTTCGCTCGTTCGATCTCGTCAATGTCTCACAAGTAGTTTTAGTAATATTGATTGAAAACGCACATTCTCGATTTTCATGTCGCGGTAATAAAGTTGTCAACTCGGAAGGCCTATACTTTCCACGCGTGGACATCGATCCATTGCAACATTCTTTTTGACCTATAACGTGAAATTTTATATAACCTTTCCCGTGTACGTGTACTAGTCGCGCGTTTACACGAATTTTGACTTAGCGCTCCATTTTTACGCCATTTGTGTGGCATAGCCTTTTAATATTCTTTTTTAAACGGCTGTGATTTGAAGGCTTTAATCTATCTTTGTCAATCTTATATTAATTGGGCCCCTTGAACCTAAATTCGTATACCTGTAGTCTGACAAATTGACTCGTTAAGAAAAATCAATATCATTTACGCCTGAAGTGATTGTACGTTTCAAACAAAATAATGCCATGAATTGGATGAAACGTGCATTAGTTATCTGGAGATTGAAGTTAATCTCCCTTGACACGCGTAATAAACGGCTGAGCAGCCATAGGAAACGACTTAATTTTGTCGAATTTTGGACGGCTTTCACTCGAATCGATTTCGAGACCATTATAAAATGTAGAAATGGCATTATGTAAATTAGGCGAAATCGCATTATTGATGATTGTGGGCTACGCTATTGATGTTCGCCTTGAAAAATTGAATAGAAACTGAAGTTACGTGAAGGATTTGAGCAATGAAAGTGCATTAGGGCCCCTTGTATTGACTCGATATATAGCGCAGTTTTATTAAAAAATCAAAGACGTTGATGAAATGCGCCCGGATTTTAAAGTGTAGCATTTCTCCTTCTCTAGCCATAAATCATCGTGCAACTCGGCCATATTAATTCATTTTTAATGTTGATGATTAATGGCGATTTCACGCATAATTTGGCAGTTTGCGAGATTACCTTTGTATACAGTAAAGAATACTCGCAAAATATTCCGATATCTATCTTAAAGAAAGGAAATTTATCAAGCTTAACAAAACAGGACGACTTATTAATTATGTTACTCTTACAAGAACGCAAGTTTGAGCATTCTGCGATGCAGTTAAAAGTACCCGAAATAAACTTCTTCCGGAGTTCCACGAATGTGCAGTAATTTGTTGGAATAAAATGTCAGTATTGCGAGTAGGGGACTGGATTCTTGAAATATTTTCGTAAAATGGCATGGCATTCCTAATCTACACTGCATATACAGTATGAAGAGACGATAAAATGGCGATAAAATTTACCAGAGTATTTCAGTTCAATTTTGGAATTTATTGGTAATTTGTAGTTGATTGACCCAATAGCTTATTAGTTTTTTTATTAAAATGAATTGTCTTGTATAGCCTAATCATAATAAATTTAACTTTTTTTTTTTTTTTTTTTGCGAGATGAATGGCAGCAATAAAACGAGGCAAGTGGGAAAACGCGAGCATTTAAATTTGCTGACATTTTTATAAAAGGGTGTTTTTATATCGAATATCGTATTTTACTGGAAATGCTTGAGGATAAAATTTAATTTTGCACAGGGGAGTGTAATTTATTTGTCATTTCCTACAATTCGCCCCGGCGATCAGGCAATCAGTAATAGCGGAGATGCTATGTGGGTAATTGCCCTTCAGGGAACTTTGAATTTCATTTGAAAACTAAATTACACGTTGTTTTCATTTTATATTTACATAATTTTACCAAAAGAACGAGTATAGTGAAAATAATACTAGCCCACTTTTTTTAACAACCATCGGCTTGCTCATAGGATATCTCTGTTCCTTTAAGTCGTTTATTTGATTTAATGATTTTCCTTCTCGATTTATCTGATATTATGTTTGCTGTCTGGCTTCATTATTATATATGTTGTTTGATGAGCAAATATTAGGATATAGCTAGCTATCTTTCACATTTTGATCAACACCATTTGAGCAGGTTGTTATCTATGAAAGCATAACCCATGTTGCAAAATTATCGTGTCTGTTTATCTCAGCCGGCAATCAAAGTATACCATTCCTCAAAGGTTACATTTATTGATAAATATTTACAAGTAATTGTATTAGTGTAAAAAAGCGGCTTTATACACATAAATTTTTACCAAAACTACTATGATTATTCTAAAATTAATACGAAGAAAATTGACGATCAAAATTCGAATTTGATTTAAATTTTTACCGATATAGATGACGTTACATCCCATTTACACGCGGTTCCATTTGTGAACAAAACACATTTTACTCAAAGTAAATGTTTGTTTTTATCGTGTAAAAATGCAGATTATCCGTTATAATTTTTTAAAAACATTCACAATTCTCGCTTTTTAATCGCTCCTAACTTACCGTAATTTTACGTTCCATTCTCCACTACTGACACCCTGTATAACTTTTTTACAACCTTTGTGCATCCTTTTTACTGACTTTAAAAGTGGTATAAAAATATAAAATATCGTCACCGTATCAAGGGCGTAAGATTCAACTGCATATATTTCGGAAATAAATACACATTTCAGAATGCTGTAAGGGAATTCACAAATAAAACTGGCACGAGACTACCAACGAAAGTGATTCCAGTATTTTTAAAAGCAGCGATAAATGGCAATGTTGTATTTGACTGCCATCATTTCTTCATACGAGTCTCTACAGTATAGGCACATTAAAAAAAACTCCCAGTTCCATAAACTCCAACGGCATGATCACTTTTTGAACTTTGAAGAACTTTCACGCTTCTGATCTCTATCTTCTTTGAAAAGTTTGCACACAGATGGCGCTGGGAACTTGATCCAATTAGAGAGCCTATAACTAAAGAGAGAGTGGTCATGTTAAGATCAATGCTCATTGGCTATTCCAATCACGTGGGTAA
>JAQGBX010009010.1:0-10076 GCA_034698745.1 Megaphyllum sjaelandicum
ATTACCAATATTTGCCCGCTGGTTGGCGCTAGTGGTAAAAAAAGTAACATTCTTTCCTAAAAGTTTTGTTGTGTTCGACCCTAAGACCATTGGAGATTGATAAAAAATAGTTCAGTAGTGGGGCCAGGGCAGGGACTTCAAAATTGTTCGTTTAAACCGTAGTTCGTGTTATCAGAAGGCAGACGAAAACATGACTTCAAACACTTAGTTTTATTACTGCCAGAATTTTATTGCTTTAGTTTGAAAAAAAAATGTTTAATTGAAAAAAAAAGAAGTGGTTGGAACATTTTAATTAGCCACCGTTTGAATATGACGTCAGACCATGACGTCAAAACATGATTCAGATTGGGAAAATGCTGCAACTTATACGGGAAATTCCCCAATATTACGTAAGATTTTTCATAATGTAGAAAATTCTTTTTTAACGAATGCATTGCGCAAATGTCCGCGAACTCAAACGAAACATAAACATAACTTTATTCGTCCATACCGAATGACTTAGGTTACAGGGAAACCTATTAAGTACGAAAGCTACTTATCGAACACTAGCGCCACCCGGCGGGCAAACAATTGGCAATGCGTTTAAATGTGGTTGCTCCAAGTGAGACATTAGCCGAGCCAGACTGAACGCTCATTAATTTAGAAGTACAGTAAAACCTGGAAAAGTGACCACCTGTTTATGTTGACTACTTTTTAGTTTTTTTCTAGTGTACATTTCCATCATAAAATTCTCTATATAGTGACCAGTGACACCTGTCTATTGTATACAGTGACCAGTGTGTGTTGTGTTTTTTCAGTTTTTACATTGCCTATGTACCTTAAAAAGTGACCAGATAACAGATGAGTCAGTTACATCTTCCTTTAACCCTTGGACATGATGATTCTGTACTTTTTTGGTTTTGTGGTTTTTTGCTACTTGTATCACAGTCTACATGTTTAAGTGCAGTGTACATGTTCATTATTTTAATTTAATTCAGGCATTCTTTGTATAGTGGACAAAAAGTAGAAAGTACAGTAAAAACTCCAAAAAAATTTTTTGACCTAATTGGTGCCAGAGGTGTTTCATAAAATCAAAAAGTTCTGAGAATCGAGTTTGACATTCAAAACAATAGAAAACCAATTTAAAAAAAATAGGAAACAGGTCAATTAAGTTTTCCAAGTATTTTATCCTGATACATGTTCATGTATTATCACTTTTGTTGGGCAGGTTTGAAAAAAATCACAAGTCTTCTTCCGTTTCACCATCTTAATTTTTTTTTTTGTCAAAGCCAAATCCCTCATTTTTTTTAGTTGAAATAGCTGGACTACTGCTACGAGCAGGCCTCAAACGAGATGCCTAGATGTATTTGATTATTTTTCCCAAGGTTGAGGCCTGCTCCAGCCAAAAAACGCACAGTGTGGTCGGCAGGAGCCTCGTTCATAAAACAGAGTTTTCATATAATAGAGGATCATAAAATCGAGTTTTTACTGTAGATGAAGTAACTTTCGTACTTAATAAGTTCCACCGTGCTCTTGGCCAATGACAGCTAGTTCTTCTCATTTTGAGGTCCTACTGTATTCCTCACTAAAAATGCTTTTGGTTCATAGAGGGCGTTGTTTGAACAAATGCATGCCAAGGAAATGCTCAGGTGCTGATGGCAATGAATTAATTGATTCACGTAATCAGGCTTTTGTGTGCTAAATGCCTTCATTAAGTACGAGTGGCAGTAGCTGGTTGCCTCTGGTGCCAATGGCTCTCTCTCCATTGATGGGAAGCTCACCAGATGCAACATTCCCTTTCATTGGATTTTGCGTAACACCCATAAATTGCTGCATTTAAAAGCACGGTTTAATTAACTTAGTAGAACAAAAGATAAAGGGATTTTCAATTGTTTGCCCGAAATGCGTCATGATGTGTAAAGCGCCCCCATGCTCTTGTGTTGAGCTAATATGAATAATTAAAGATTTTTCCAGCGACAAAGGTCGTTTAAGCATCGGTGCATCATATTATCGGGATCCTGATAATTTTGAATGCTAAACTTTCTGAAGATATTAGGGTACTCAGACAAAATGTTAACAATGACAGCAGATATACTGTAGGCTACATACATGTATATATTATGGTCAGCATGAATTCTGAGATACATGTAAATTTAAACAAATCCGAAATTATCCGATAAATGAATTGGTTTAAACGTCAATTCAGGATTTATAACCTAAGGATGCGAAATTTATACAGTATGGTATCAAAATTTTCATTTAGAGTACATGTGCAATTGTATATAATGCTTTATAAATGAAGCCAGCTTTAAGTGGTTGGAATGAAATATTAATAAAGTGAAACTGTGAGGACGACCAAACTGTTAAATTACCAGCGACGTTTCGGGACCATGTCCCTTTATTCAAGCTCTAAATAGATAAAAAACAATAAATAAATACAATACAATGTTACAAATTGCCATCAGTTACACAGTAAAACCTAGAAAAGTGACCACCTTTGAATGGTGACTACTTTTTAGTGTTTTGTTTTTCCTATTATACATTTCCTTCATAAAAATTCTCAGCATAGTAAAAGCATTTAAAACAAGAAAAACTTGATAATTTTTGCAATCGAAAAAATTGTAATAAGGCAATAAATATACTGTATGTAATGCACATGGATATGATGATTCTGTATTATTTTCGTTTTTTTTTGTTTTTTTACTTCATGTATTACATGTCTATATGTACAAGTACAGTGTGCATGTTCATTTTAATTTAATTCAGGCATTCTTTGTATAGTGACCACCTGTGTACAGTGGCCAACATTGCATTTTTTTGGTGGTCACTTTTAACAGGTTTTACAGTACATAATTCGTGAGAGATTAATTAATAAATATGCTAACATCAATGATCAACAGACAAGTTACAAAAGGCACTAAGAAAACCTCAAAAAAACGATAAAATATATACAAAAGATGAAAACGTGCGTAGTACACCTCATTAATTTTTTGGGGTTTTTCCAGTGAGGAAACTAGTTAATACAATTTCTCACTACTCATGGTAAATTAAATTAAAATTAATTGTAGGATGATAGTAAATTTAATGCAGTGTACTACGCACGTTTTCATATCTTGTAGCATGTGTTTTATGATTTTTTTGGTGGGTTTTCACAGTGACTTTTGTTACTTGTCTGTAAATCATTCATGTTAGCATATTTATTGATTATTCTCTCACGAATTATGTATCACTGTGTAACTGATGGCAATTTGTAACATTGTGTTTTATTTATTATTTTTTGATCTATTTAGAGCTTGAATAAAGGGGCATATCCAATATTACAATATTCCTGAAACCATTTAAGACAAGTCTGGTGTCATAAGCAAGGAATTTCTTAGCTTGATCACGTTTTATTCCCCAAGCCCATTTTCTGAATACTTTTGCATCAGTTGGACATTGAACCTGCAATGTTAAAATTTCAATAACAATTGTCAAAGCACCGGAAGCCAGGTCGAACGCATGATCCAATTATTTCATATCATATGTTGCATCTTTGCGCAACAGGCGTGCAACAGGTTCTCTCCTCCCACGTGTTTCGTCCCTTCCGGTGCCACCAGCGTTCGGAGCGCCATCTAGCGACGGCCATTAGCACCTTCTCAAACAACAGAAAAAAGCATTGCAGGCTTAGGGAAATTACCCAGCAATGAAGGAAACGAGCATCCAATGAAGCCAAACGCATTATGCTAATTTTCCGAGAAACGGATCCCCCGCCCCTCCCCTCAACCGCATTTTAAATTTGAATAATGAATGCGTCACTAATCATGTCGAAAGTGCAGATGCATGTAATATTTATTGCCAGCGCGATATCTAATGTTGTTCTACCCAATCGTGGCGGCGAGTGATGGAGGAGAAAATAAATTATACATCCTTGTAAAAAAAAAAATTACATCAATTTGTGCTCATGCATAAAAAATAGTATTATTGCCCCCACTTTCTTGCTTTTTTTTTCTTATTAGGTTAGAGGATTGGCTCGTTTGAGCGCGCGTGCAGTCGGCTACACTTTAATCAACTTTCCAATTTTGGAATTATATTTCATAAAAAAATATAATAACGTTACCCTACAAGAGGCGTGCGTGAATAGCGCGCCTTCACGACTCAGTTAATATGGATTTTTGACGCAGTTTTTAAATATTCATTAGAATACGAGGAAATGCGCGCCCCAGCCCCGCGAAATAGCACTTCTTGGCGTCTTGGCACCAGGTGGCGCTCGAATCGCTAAAGTGCAATTTCGAAATGCAACTGCGATTGAGGTGAGTGGTCCAATTAAAGGGACTGACCCTAAGCCTGAACTCATTTTGAAGACTTATAGCGAATTTGTTGGTGTTAGTAGAGTGCGCGGCTAACTCGCACTCGTTCACGGTGTTAGGGTATACGAGCCTTGCTCTTTAGTAATCTCTCTCTCACGGTGTGTGGCCCTTAAAAGGGCCGGGAAGGGAAAGGCAGGAAAGGCAGCAAGGTACTGGCCGGCTTGGCCAACACGTTTCCGGACGTCTGTTGGAGTCCTGGGATGCTGCGTCTCCCGTGGGCCACGGAACGGCCTGTTCCGCCAGCTTCGTTGTGAAGTATGGTCCGCCGGAGGAAGGTACGGGACGGTAGCGTCCTCGTACATGCCACCTGTTGCCCGGACGATGGCTACGGCGCTGGAGGCCGTACCGTGATGGCGCAGGTCACCGTAGAGATACACGAGGCACGGAAGTCCTCGCATCTACCACCTACCGATTGGAGGTAGTCACGGCACTGATGGCCGTACTGTGGGTATCCTGGTGCTGGACGTTGTACATTAACTATAAAGGTTCCAGGGGGCACTGGTGGCGCCAGATGAACACCTGGCCAGGCATGACCAGTCAAAAATACAAAAAAGGGGGCTAAAAGGACTTATCTGAAAACCTGTGTGATGTGGCAGGATGGCTGCAACTTCAGCCCTGAATAGCCCAAAAAGAGTACACTGGGGTACTCCGAGTGTACAAATCTGCTCTTATTCCGTCCATTTGTCTATCGTGCATACTTCGTTGAAATCGGTGCACTCTGCTGGACTGTTCCATTTGTCCAAACAGAGTGCACGAAGAGTACCCCGACTGCTCTTGTAATTATACGAATTTCCAGTTTCCATCCTATAGGGTGTGAGGAAATTTGTACATTTCTTCATTTTGAAACCAATTCCGAATTCGGATGTTACGAATTTTCGGCTAAAGCGAATAAATTTTCGAGTTCCCAAGCATTCGCCCTAAAACAACCTTAATCAGACAATATGAAAATAAATGTATACCCCACGTAGCAAAATTACCAGAAAATGACGTCATTTTGCTAAGTGGGTACGTTATAGCGAGGAATTCCACAGTAAAAGTTGCTGCACCTTCCCGTTCATATGCAGTACTAGTGGAAAAACCCGGCGTTTCCCGGGTGAAAATAGATGTTTGATTTTATAAACCTCTTTTATGCGATCAGGAATTAGATTTAGTTGTCATTGTCTCCAAAAGATGGAGCTGTATGATCAAGATATACTGTAGTAGCGAAAAAACCAGACCCTTCCCGGGGGAAATCGTTCGACTGTTTTATGACCCTTGGAATTTCCCACGTATTTAACGCCCTCAGCGCGGTGCTGAGTCATCAGGGGCGATTCGAAACGGGCGACTTGGCAATGCGCGTCCTCTCTACGCGCTAGAGGAAATTAGCGTCCTTTTCGAATGGCCCCACAAGGAAGGAACAGACAAGACCACCCAGTCACAAAGAAGATGGAGGCGTTTTGCCTTTTATATACGTGTATATAAATGCAGACTCATTCAAACTTCAATGCAACTTTAATTGTAATTGCTACAGTTTTGTTTCTTTTCTGAGTTCTCATGTTATTATAACTTGGTCTTTCTTCTTGAATGCGATTAGACGTTGGAATAATCTTCCTGACGATAGTTCAGATTTAACTCGAGTTCACTTTAACAATGATGACTAAGTCGCAAATGATGTAGGAGCTTTCTCCTAAAAATGGGCTTGACCCCCCTACCATATGGCATTTAGTTGCTGACTGTAGGGTACTGAGTTGAATTGAATTGAATGCACTCTTGATGAAGAGCCCAACTCCAAGGGTCTTTAATCTAGGTTATCGACTCCCTGTCAACAATCTGGGTGAGTTTTGTGTGAAGTGCGTTATATATCAGTCTGATACAGGAATGTTCAGATTCAGGAATCTATGAATTGTTAATCCGTAGTCGATTGCCCATCCCTTTGCTGAATTCTTTGTAATCTGAGTAGTATTTGTGCATCATTTTAAGCTCTTCCATACCTATCCTTTATGAAACTAATTTCCTCAGGAAAGGCTTTAACGTTAGATGCTGCCCAGATCTACCAAGTGCGCGCAACCCCTTTAAAAAGGAAGACCAACTGACAAAATCAGGTGATCTGATAGTGTGAAGTGTGTGTTACGTTGCCGAAGAATGGCCAGCCAGCCCAAGAACTGTCTTTTTCCATCAAATTTACCCATCCCTTTGAAAAGTTGAGAAATCTCCCAGTATGTCATGTCTAATATGTCTTTAGGCATGTGTCGCACTGGTGTGTGGGAAGTTGACCCCCCAAGCTAACCACCCTCCATGGATTTAAATCTGGACTGAGCTCGCATAAGAGGGTGATGACAGTTGACTCAAGTGTATATCACATAACAGTGGTGTTGTGACATCGTAAGGAATTGAGACTTGGTTCCTTTAAAGTGTCTGGCTTGATCTTTTTTCCGAGTCAAGCAATTCTTGTAAGGATTTGATGAAGGTTAGGAGGAAGGTACTTGTGACTATGCTCACGAAACAAGCAAAGATGCAAAACCTTCTGGCGAGATAGTTTAGTTGAACTTTGTCCTCTTTTCAGGCTTGGAACTTTGTATGTCTTGTGACCCTTGTGAAGTCATTTGCCTTTCTGTAAAAATCTATTTCTTGTCTTTTCAGGTAATGGTATCCACATCTGGCCAGGAGAGGAGCTTTGGCTAAAAGCAAACAGATAAGGTAAGCATTGTTCCCTTCATATAAAATTTAGGGGGCATCACTCCCAGGAGATGCGATGCACATTAATCAGGACTAAGCAGTGGCTCTTTGTAGGAGAGCCTAAAGGGTGAGGTGCGGGAGGGTGCAATGAAGCTTTACCATTTCCGGGTGAGACTGGTTATAGGTTCTTGGATGTTTTTATCAGTGTAGATTTTTGTCATTTACTGTTAAGACTAATATCACTGATAATTAAGAAAAATTATCTTACATTGAAACATGTTGGTAATCCTTTTTGCATATGCCCTTTGGCTTATGTAATACCCCTGTCATGATGCAGCAGGATTTACATCAGGTTCTCCTTGACCTTAGATGGGAAACATGTTTGGTTTACCTTGTTTGCATTATATTTGCATTGTTTCTTGGAAACTTAGAGGATGTCTTTAAAGTTCTGGAGTAGCATAATATGTCCCTCCACACAAGCACATGCTTTTTCTGGAACCAATAGGTCATGTACTTAAGCCATGTTATTAGTTAGGATGGATTGGCTTTGGAACCAGATAAGGTGGAATCGGTTTCGGCATTTTCTGTGCCCTCTACTCGTACAGGGCTCTGAAGTTCCCAGTGGCTTTAGGCTTACTATCGAAACTTCATTGATAAAATCTCAAGATTGGCAGCCCTTTATTGTTTTGACCAATGATCAATTGCACTTGGTGGATTTAGGATTGCCAAGTATTGTTCCTCACCACATTTAATCTGACTGATAGTATTTCTGCTACCTTGCTGGGCTTGGGTGCAGTTTTCTGCCAAGAAGAGAGCAATTCCCAGCAAGAATTGTCATATGCTAGAAGTTTACTTTCTGGAATGGTGTCGCGGACCTCAGTGCCAGAGTTGTAGCACTTAAGGTGGTGTGGTCCACCAAAAAACAGTGTTTAGAATTGCTTATCCTTGGGCCCCTTTTAACTTAACATTGAGAGGAGTCAGTCAAATATTAGCTCTAATATTGCTGGAATCAATATTTCTCGTAAGTATCAAAAACTGTTCCTAATACTTGTCCTTGCAGGTCCATGGAATGTGGCTGGAGAAGTATCCAAGGAAAGAGTAACACAGTACATGTACGTGGTTTACATTGGTTTATTCGTTTATATGAAAGTTGGGATTAAATCCCTTATGCACTGATGGTGTTAGGATTAGCAGCAATGACAATAAGAGTTTTATTAGGTTTCTGTAGGTGATGATCCTATAGTCCAGAAACCGACTGGAAAATGACTTTGGAGAGGAACACAAACAATGTGTTCGAATAAAGATTAAAAATCTCAAGTGTTGGGCTGTTATAAAGCAAGCTCTTTTATATTTGGAGCCACTGGCTCCTCTAAACCATTCCCGCCACTAATGGGAGGAATGTGGTGGGGTGCTGCGAGCACCTGCCCTCGCTGTAACACACTTCGTGCTGGTCAATGCAAAACATTTATACTTTTAACTTGAAACCATTCTTGCCAATTGGTTTTAATCCTGTAGGTATTACAATTTTATGGGGCAACATGCCTTGGAAATCTAGTTTTCACATGTATTTCTTGTAAGGAAGAACCATTTTGCTTCTATGATTATAGTTTTGAATCATTCAGGTTTAGCAACTTTTTGATGCTGTTCATGCTGCATAGTGGAGGCTTATTATGAATATTTTGATAGATTATACTCACTCAGCAAGGCTTCTTCCAAAGAGTGCTTGCTGTTGGTGCTGTGTGCCCATGTAATTCGGGTGCCATCACCACCAGCTTCAGGGAAGAAGTCCAAGAGGTTCACAGATGTTGTGGCATGATAGGAGAAATATCCTACAGAGGAGAAAGACATAGTCAATCAACATAATCATCTTAAATCTCTCAACATTTCTATATCTTTTATCATTAAGTGGTTGGAATTAAGCTAACAATTGAATGCTGTAAAATATCTTAAACATAAAAATAGTTTGTTTATATACAAGACAATGTTTCAATGCAACATACGTTTTCATCGGTAAAAAGGCGGGGGAAAAAGTGTATACCAAACTTGGCATGAAACGAAAAGGCGACACGGCATGCTGGGATGCGAACCTTACATTACTTATGCTGCCAAAACTAAGCATGCAGCAATAAACCAAAAGCAGAAAGTTTAAAAAAGCAAATACCAAAAAGCTTACCACTGCGGTGATCGACATCCATATATCCCTTCTACATCCATTTGGAAATTAGGTTAAACTCAAAATTTGAGTCACCCATTCCATCTACTGAAACTTTTTTAGCTCACTTGCCATTGCTGTTGGAAATAATTACTCTCCCAAACGAGAAACACTCCTAGACTATCTAAACAGATTGTGAAGTACACACTATAACCAGGGTCTTTGTCTTATAAGTTTTTTTTAAATTTATCACCCTATTTTCTTATAAGAAATTAGGAAACAGGTTGATAGGAAACCTTAACCTTTTTATGCCGTTTCCCTTCCATTCACTCAGCGCCGCGCTCGTGGGGGGAGAAGACCAAAAATTCCGCCCCCGCAGCCTTTCCCATCGCCTTCACATATAAATAGCTCGAGTTTTAAAAGAATCCGGCCATTTTTTTCAAGTTCTTGAGTTTCCCATCAATTTTTTGGTTTTAAGCGTAAATATTATTAACCCTAATTTATTCAATTATTGTCCCATTTATTTTTCCCTTTTAATTATCCCCCTAAACCAGAATTAGTTTTATATGTAAATATTAAAATTTTTTCGATCGAGTACGTGTGATGTTTAATATCACTGGTGGCTTAAGGGGGAGTCCAAAGGCAAATGAGGGTAGTTTTAAATGTGTGATAATTACTTATACTAATTACCAAAATTTCAAACGCGTCTAGTTTTCCAGAAAAACATCGGAATAAAGAAATTTAAGTTTTACTTACATCGTCGACTTACTCCCTCGGCCTTAAGATTCTTTGTTAAATTAAAAATTTTCTGTAGATTAAGGGGGACTCCTCATACGCGAAATCCATCCCTTCCCACCCCCAGCATGACGTCATTTATTACGCGTTTTTAGTGCTGTATGAGCGACCGTTATTTTTGCGCCATTCTCCCCATGTAACCAAGATGG
>JAQGBX010009011.1:0-10075 GCA_034698745.1 Megaphyllum sjaelandicum
TCCAATTCACGTTGTGCTAATCTTTGCTTCTTTAAAAGCTTATCCCAACTGGCAATTTTTCGTTTTCTAAAGGCGTCTTATCTATAAATAAAGCACATTTCAGGGTTTAGAAATAAACCAATCGTCTGATTTACATGCTCCTTTTCTTGGTTAAAGAGTGATAATTTATATAAATTTCACATATCAAGTTTAATTTGGGAGTGCTTTAGAACCTTGGTTATAAAAACTCGCGCAGCGATTTTTTGTTGCTTAGAAAATATTTTCGTTTTTCTCAGTTTTTACAAAATAACGTATACAAATTAAACTAACCATCCGATTTGCATGCTTTTTTTATTGGTTTGTAGAATATTAATTTCTACAAATTTAAAATATTGATTTTCGATTGGGGGTGCTTTAGAAGCAAAGTTACGGAGAAAATCGCGCAGCAATAAGTTACCGCTCGGAAAATGTTTTGATTTTTTTTCCCGGTTTGAACAAAATGATGCACAAAAATTAAACCAAGCGGCCGATTTGCATGCTTCTTTTTTTTGTTTTGTAGAGTTTTAATTTCTGCAAATTTAAAATATTGATTTTCGACTAGGGGTGCTTTAGAAGCAAAGTTACGGGAAAAATCGCATAGCAATAAGTTACCGCTTTAAAAATGTTTTGATTTTTTTCCCGGTTTGAACAAAATGGTGCACAAAAATTAAACCAAGCGGACGATTTGCATGCTTCTTTTTATGGTTTGTAGAGGATTAATTTCTACAAATTTAAAACATTGATTTTCGACTGGGGGTGCTTTAGTAGCAAAGTTACGGGGAAAATCGCACAGCAATAAGTTACCGCTCGAAAATGTTTGGATTTTTTTCCCGGTTTTAACAAAACGGTGCGTAAAATAAAATCTAATTGGCTAATTTGCATGCTTCTTTTTTGACTTGTAGAGGGATAATTATTACAAATTTTAAGTATTGAATTTCGATTGGGAGTGCTTTATAAGCTAAGTTACAAGAAAAATCGCACAGCGATAATATATATATGTGGTTTATATATATATGGTTGAACAAAACAATAGCTAAATTTAAAATAGATTTAATAAATGATGTTTCTTACTTTAAATTAAGTGCTTCTTTTGTTGTATTTTTCTTTATACTTCCTTTGTGGCACTTATGAATAGCAGGTTTCACATATACACATACACAACAGCAGCAAATTTATCTTGTAAAAATCCGAATGGTTGGTGATGGTTATGTTTGGAGCACAACTACTATCAGAATGCTCTTAGCACACATGCCCCCATGCACATATATGTTTCGTTTACTAAAACAGGCCCTATGTGGCACCACTGGTAGTTTTATTTTCAAATTTTGTCAATTAAATTATCTTATTTTGCCATCTCTCCCGTCTTATAGGCCCTCCTACAGGGTGGGAATATTTCAACATTGAAATAAAGTTATCTTTTTTTTCAGACTTTAGGGCACAATATGCCTTATTTATCTATATTTGAAATGTTTTATCTATTCAACTCAGACAGGATGGAGCATGGGCTTATGAAATTTCAAACTTTACTGAAATTGCCCTTTGATACATGATGGCAATCTGTAGCTAAAGATGCATGGACTTTTAAGCATTCAATTTTCAGTAGCCAGTCTAACTGCTGTGGCATCAACATGTTAGCTCCAATGTCATTTTGTAGAATTTTGCAAAAAAAAAATGTTTGTCAATAACAAACACTATAATCATTTCTTTCAATGGTTTTAAAGATTACCAAGTTATGTTTACAAATGTAAACTTCCGAATTATGAATAAGGATTTAATAAGGAGGACGTGCAACATATTTGTTTGGAAAATTAAGCCAAATGGGAAATTAGACAACATTAACCAGATTGACTTAATTTTAGCCCAACTTCAAAATGAATATCAACTAAAAACGTGCAATTTAAGAAGGACTCTTTTAGCTGGTAAGTTATATTTATTTTCAGTAATGTTTTTTGAAGGTTAAGTGAATTTATTTATTTTCATTATTGTACAAAATGATTTCCATTGGGGGGTGCAAAGATTATTTACCACTTGGAAAATTTTACTTTTTTTCCCCCTAGTTTTCACTAAATTTAACGTAAAAATTCAACAAATTGTCCAATTTACTTGGTTCTTGTTGTGAGTTGTATAGTAATAATTCCTACAAATTTTACATATTGTATTTCGTCTGGGAGTGCATTAGAACCGAAACTATAAGAAAAATCGCACAACGATTATTTACTGCACAGAAAATATTATACTTTTTCCCCGATTTTCACAAAATGTCGTGTGAAATTTAAACTAATTGGCCGATTTACTTTTTTCTTTTTTTGAATTGTAGAATGTTAATTCCTTCAAATTATAAATATTGTTTTTTGTCAGGGAGTGCATTAGAACTATAGTTATAAGAAAAATCGCACAGCGATTATTTACCGCACGTGAAATATTATACTTTCCCCCGATTTTCATAAAATGTCGTGTAAAATTTAACTTAATTGGCCGATTTACTTGTTTCTTTTTTTTGAATTGTAGAATGTTAATTCTTTCAAATTTTAAATATTGTTTTTTGTCTGGGAGTGTATTAGAACCGTAGCTATAAGAAAAATCGCTCAGCGATTATTTACCGCTCGGAAAATATTACTTTTTTTCCCGATTTTCACAAAATGGCGTGTGAAAATTAAACCAGCTGTCTGATTTACTTGGTTCTTTTTTTGAGTTGTAGAGAAATAATTCCAACAAATTTTACATACTTAGTTTTGTATAAAAGTGATTTAGAACTAAAGTTATATGGAAAATCGTGCAGCGAATTTATTTCATGTAATTTTTTTACATTGCATTTTATATTTAAAATTTTTATATTAATTAAAGGATTTTTGTTTTAAGGATTGCTAGAGAACAGCGTCACAGGCACCCTCCACCAGTCTTTGCTAACCCTTCAGAAGGTATTCTGACGACGTCAGAAGAATTTAATCAACAAGGTATTAATGTAATATGACATCTTCAAGTGGTCGGTAGTAGAATTTAAAAGAACAATGACAGCGACGACCAAACAGCAATTTGTTTCAATTTGCTACGTTTCGGGACCATGTCCCTTTATTCAAGCACTCTAAAATTAAGAAAATATGCAGCATAATGTAAATTACCGTATAGAAATTACACAAATGCTCAGTTACGTGATAAGATGGGGTATACAATAATAATTATTAAACCGAGGATAAAAATCGAAAACCAAAAAATGAACCGAAAAATGAAAAAACGAGAAAATCGAAACAAATGAACCAAACGGTAAGGATAGAACAAAATTACAAATTTTTCTTTAATTTAACAAGGGTAACTATATTTAGAAAATTTAGCTGTCATCGATGACTGCTAAATTTGCTGACTATGGCAGCAATCACGTTGCTGGGAGTTGTCTAATGGTTATTGAAAAATACATGACTTGTTAGGTAGGAACTATATTCATTGTTTTGTGTGTGGTTATTTGCAAAGTTTCTAAATATAGTTAACCCCGTTAAATTTAAGAAAAATCCGTAATTTTTTTCTCTCCTCACCGTTTGGTTCATTTTTTTCGATTTTTATCCTCGGTTTAATAATTATCATTGTATACCCCATCTTTTCACGTAACCGAGCATTTGTGTAATTTCTATACGGTGATTTACATTATGCCTTATATTTTCTTAATTTTAGAGTGCTTGAATAAAGGGACATGGTCCCGAAATGTAGCAAATTGAAACAAATTGCTGTTTGGTCGTCGCTGTCATCGAGGTTCTTTTAAATTCTATTACGGACCACTTGAAGATGTCATATTTCGCTAAAGTCAGTAAGGCAATAAAATAATACTCCATTGCTCATTCAAATTCAGCTTCCCTTGAATTTACTTTATGATGCAAAAAAATCTGTATATAAAATTTAATTTATAATTAAATAAAACCTGAAAAAAATTGAAAATTAAAAACACGACTGTATCAGATATCTGCAACAATTTATAAAAAAGCAAACAAGTTTACATGAAGAATCCATTAGTGTAGAGTTGCTATCTCTGCGCTCTTGAACTTCGAAACATTTTTTTCAATTTGGCGGTGCTATAACGGATCGATTTCAACACCCCTAAAACAAAGCAAAATTAAGTTTCATGAAGACAAAGCTGTTCTATGAAATGGCCAAATTTTAAGATTGGAAAATTCACCTGCTGTCATAATTCCTTTCAAGCTTTGGCTCCAACTTGACCGCCAAACGATTGATTCAACACCTAGAATACGAACATAATTATCTGTAATTCTGTCGCCATTCAGTTTGTAATACATGTACAGCAGTAAAAAAGTATAGAAACCGCATGAAAATTGCTGTTTTCGAGAAAAATAAATTGTGGAGATCTTTTAAAGTACATTGAAAATAACACAGTTGTCATGGGTTGCCCTTGGCGTGCCATGGGTAGTGGCCGCCAGGATGGTTACAGTTCAAGATTCCTGGGCTGCCTTTAGTGATAAGAACACGTACAGTCGCGTCTGTTCGTACCTTAGTTTTTCTGACGTTTTTAACGGTGTTCCCTGGGCTTCCTCAGCAAGAATATGGACGTCCATTGCAAGTAAATAATGCTCTACATGTTAGTGAACAATCAAGAGATAATTGAAGGAATTTAAGACTACAAACATCGAGTGTTTCAAGTGGTAGGCCTAGCGCCATGCTGGTCATTGTTGGATGCCATTATGTCAGATGTTGAGTCATTGTCTTCCTCTATGCGTCTGCATAATTCGCCGCACTTTATAGGGTTTGACTATGATCATCATTACACAGCATATTCTCTGTGTTCTTTGAGACTCCAACACAAAAGGATGCGGCACCAGCGGGGTTCACCCTAGTGACCAAGCAGAACTAGAAAACCCATGAAGCTGATTCACATGTTCCTGGTCATGTGTCTGCACCCAAGTCTGTTGCTGCTGCAGGTGCAAGCACGCATAAAGTTCAAGGCAGCCAATTGGGGAACCATGCTCTTCGTGTCGACCCACCAAGGTTTGCAAGTGTGAAGAGGGTTTTTGTCTCTCGGCTGGGTCCTGAGACGAAAGTGAAATCCATCGCGGACTTCATCACAGCAAACTTCGGCATTGATGCTAATGTCCGAAAACTTCCAACCAAGTTCCTCCTTTTGTGTGGAGGCTGATGCTGCCAATCTGGAAACCCTTTTTAATGTGAATAATTGGCCAGATGGAGCCCTAATATGAGTAATATGAGCTTCATCTTCTGTAGTATCAAATATACATATACGATAAAACTCAGGATCAGGCTTGCAAATACCACATTCTTGGCTTGCTGACATTGTACAGCACAGTTTTCTTCAACATAAATTGGTTACAACTAACTGTGTGTTGAATATTTTTTTCTTTTTATGGCTTTTTGAAGCTTTATTCAGCTTAAATCTTGATACTGACATGTTCTGTCAGTTTCTATTGGTTAAACGTGTTTTTTGTGGCTATATTCTGCCAAGATGCATTTATTTCGAGATAAATTATGGGCAGCATAAGAAAAAAATAATTGCTTTCTTTGAACTGACATGGGTCATCCACCCTGTCTGGTTTGAACGTGTTTTGTAGCTGTATTTCCCCCCGAAATCTACAATATATATATTTATTTAAAGATTAATTATAGGAAAAAACAATCTTTTTCTTCGAACTGACATGTGTCATTCGTTCTGCCTGGTTTGAACATGTTTTTTGTTGCTATATTCAGCAAAAATCTACTTGTGCAATTATTTCAAGGAATTAAATGCACCAAAAAGTGTATAAATAGAGGAAAAATTTCACTGTTCTTCACAACGAATTTATCTTCTAAACAGTAGCCAGTGCAAAGGAACAACTCCAGAAATCATCAAAAAATGGGTGAGGAAAGCATTAAAATACTTGTATTATATTAGCTAAAAATGTTCAACACTCCTAAAAAGCTAGAAATTGCACTGCTTTGAAACTTGTAGTATGTTTTATTATTTTTTGGACTAAAGTTATCTTAGAATAAGTTTTGTTTAGATTATATTTATTCCAAGCTTTTTTTATATAACTATGGTTGTAAAGTGAATGCATTTGTGGCCACAATGCGTTCATTTGGCAGGTATTTTAGTAAAAAACAAAATACATATTTAGGTTCTATTGTATGCAAAGAAAATGTTTCAGTCAGAGTTTGTTTAACTTAGAGGCTTATGGCATTACGGGATCACAGAGTGACTCTGACAAAGAAATTGTTGCACCAGTGCCTAGTAAACCATTAAGAGGTCTAAAACAAAAAGATGTTGATACAACTGTAGTTGTTCCAAAGAAAAAAGTTCCAACCAAGCAACAGCTATCAGTAAATTCAGATGAGAGCAAGATGCAAGAATGGCTCAAGCAGGGACTAACTGCTCCAATACGGAGTTATACGGAGATAACTAGAATTTGAGTTTTGTTAAATAAGAGTACAACTGACCGGTACATAGATATTAGAACGCAGTACAGCAAAGATGCTGTTAATAAGGGTGCTTGCTTCCCTGTTCACATTTTTCCTTATTTGTTAACTGCAATGCAGGACATTCCAAATTTTGAAGAAAAATAATTACAAATTACATAATTTGACTAGCAGTTGCATTTATCAAAAAATGAAGTGCTTTTATTGCCCAAAACGATTTGCCACATTTATCGGTTTTTATAACCATTATTTCACTTCTTACAGCACTAATGCTGACCACACATAAGTGCGAGTTTTGTAGACAGTTATGTTTTTCATTATGAACTAGAGAGACCCATTAACGAAATTCATCAGTATAACCCCTTCAGGCATACTGGTTACAATTGTAACCAGCTAATTCAAATTTAAATTCAGCACAAAAAATAAACTTTTGGCTGCACTGCAATGCTTCAGTGTATAGAGGAAAAGCCCCTCTTTAAAATGCAGGCTTGCAGTGCATCCTACTGGCATTGTTAACGAAATTATAGCATTTTGAAAACATGGAGCATTATATCTTAGGAATAATTGGTCAAATAGCTAAAAAAAGGCTTAACAATTACAATTTTAATGAATTTCTACAAACTTTTAAGTAATTTTTTTTGCCTTTATCTAATAAATCACATCCTGTGGAATAAAAAAATGCCAAAATTAAATAAGTTTACACAATTTATGCCATTGTCTTGATTTGTTAAAATTTAATTAATTTATTACGTAAATCGTTTAATTTTCAGTAAAAAAATATGAAAAAATTCAGAGAACATAGCAATAATATATTGTTTAATTTTCCAAAGTTTCAAAAATTTCGGATAAGGGGAAAAAGTGTGTCTGAAAGGGTTAAAGGCTATCACACTTTTTAATCCTGAAACATGGGGGTTGGAAAATTTGTTATTAGAGCTATCACACGAAAATGCCACTGGTATTGTTGATCCCGCACTGTTCTTTTGCAATATAAGTTTGAATATACTAAGTGAGTTAGAACAATTGATGGCTACTTCTAAAGCTTGAATTCAATTTCAACTTTGTTTGAATGTTCAATTTGAAAAATCAAAAACAATCACAGATGATTAAGGCAATCATTCCATTCAATGGGATACAGCTGATGCCTATTTTTGTCGTAACATGTTATTGTTAATGTAAGCGACATTAAATCAAAAATCCAAATTGCGATGGAAAAAATACTTAATAGCATTAAAACATATCTACAGAAAGGATCAGGTTGGCGAGTAAAATCAACTCAAAAGGTTACGTTAAACATTGCTTATATTAAGGGGGTGTTCAGCAGAATTACCCAAAATTATATTAAATAAACATGCTGTTTTAAATATAGCAAGTAATGACAGTAAATGTTTTCTATGGTGTGTTCTTGCCAAGTTATATCCAAAAATTAATAATCATAGGCGTGTTTTGAAGTATAAAATGCTCGAAAATAACACACCGCAAACAAGCCAAATATAATTTTTTAAAAGATTTTTTTAAACTAATGAATAATTCAGTGTTTAGAAAAACAATAAAAAACCAAAGAAAACGTGTAAGAACTATTAAGCAGCTACTAGTGTGACAAAAGTAAAGAAAATATTGAGTAAACCCAATTTGGAAACCTTCCGAATTCTGGAAGATGATTTGGCAATTTTTCGAATGAAGCACTGGAGTGTTTTGCTAGAAAAGCCAATTTATATAAGATTTACAATACTTGACATATTAAAGTTGATCATGTCATGTTTTTATTTTAAAGTGTTAAAAAAATATGGAAGCAAACTGAAATTATTATATACTCATACTGACAACTTTATTTTTCACGTGCTTACTGAAGATATATGCAAAGACATGAAATTAATGATGAATTACTTAAACACCAGTGATTATCCCTCGACCCACTTTCTTCACTCAACAAAAAACAAGAAAGTGATGGCCTAGTTTAAAGATAAATTGAATGGTTAACCCATATCAGAATTTGTGAGGTTGAAAGCAAAAGTGTATTCACTTAAATATGCAAACAACAAGTATCATTGCACTGCAAAAGGCATTAAAAACAAGTTGTTAAAAAAAACCTTCGATTATGAGATGTATGTGAATGCTCTTAAAACATACAAAAGAAGAAATGTTCTTCAAAATCAAATTGTTAGCAAAAATCATGTAGTACATACTATGCAATAAAAGATTTATTCTTGATGATGGTATTTCTACTCTTGCTAGAAGCTTCCAAAACTGGATTGGAATATTATGATGATAAAACACCTGGTTTGAAGTTAAAGAGCAGTCAAGCAGCAGCATATGACATTATTGAACAAGAGAGTAGCACAATAAAACCTGGCTTTAATGTGATTCTCACAACCATCGATTCAAAAAAGTTTTAAACATTCCAAGAAATTTGTTTGTGGAGTTAAATATGAGATCGAGTGCAGGTATAATGGGACTTATTTATTTAAACCTATTCAGTTTAAAGAAGGATCCTGTTATATTCAAGCAATTTATCACAAAGTTGTTTGTCCTAATTATCTTCGATATAGTAAATAACATGCAAATACTTTTATCAATCCTGATTGATTAAATACTTTAATTAATATTTTTTTCCTTTTTAACTTTTTCTATTTGCAGAAAAAAAAACATTCTTAAACTTTTATAAAGTCTGTTAATATGGACCCAATCAAAACATTCCGCTTCGTGCAAGAAAAAGAAATAATTTTGGAATGCTATGGTTATGAAGTAAAAAACTATGCAAACTGTCTAATCATCCAATAGCAACATGTTTATAAACTCTTGAATGAGTTAGCAGAACTTAGTTTGAATTTTTGTATTGCCGGGTGATATGCTAGCAATGAATTTGGTCTAACGGATGCATTTGGTGATGTAGATATTTTTGTATCGAGCTTGTACAAATTTCGAGTTTAAAACTTGTGAAAAAATGTTTGCCGGAGTTTAAATGTGTGAACCCCCCTCATGAAGAATCGAACTTATGTAATGCATGCTTTCAATGTTATGGATTTTCCTATAAAGGTATAACTATCCAAATAATAACTATATTTGATGCTGCTAAAACTAATGAACAATTTCTTGGCTGTTTTAAACAAGTTTGACTTGAAAATATGTAAGTGTGCAATTTACGTATCATATATTAGCCCCTGAATTTTTGAAAAAAGTCGTATACAAAAAACATTTAATTTGAAAATGTAAGAAGCGTTGCACAACTAAATGAGCGATTAGAAAAGTATGAAAAACGTAAAAAAATGTGCAGCCTGACTAACTTTACTTTCTTCTCAGAAATTTTTTTGAACTATTTGAAGGTATGCATTAAGAGTTTCACATTTTAATCCTTATAAAATAAATAACAATGTTCATTGAGAATATTTGTGGAATAACATTTCGAATATCTAAAACATTTTGTCAAAGAATGTGCAATAAGTTCATTAAAAGAAATGAAGGTCTTGAATTGTCACGTGAAATTACCCATTAATTTTGGTAGCTTACATCCTCAATACCAAAAGACAGTTGCATATTGTACGAATCACATTCATGGTTTGGATTTTACAAATAATTACTATGATATCTCCTTTAGAATAGTAAAGAGCGAAATCAAGAAATATTTTTATTTAATGAAAGAACATAATTCCAAAGC
>JAQGBX010009012.1:0-10075 GCA_034698745.1 Megaphyllum sjaelandicum
TTTGAACCTATTCTACAACACGAGAAAACATCAATTTAATTGGTGTTGGAAGCTAATTTTATGTTGGCAACCTCTCACACCTACCGCGTCACCACCGATCTACTTACCATCTAGCGGTAGTTTGTGAACTAAAGAACGGAGACCCTAAACGAACTAACAAACTTTTCGTACCTTCTTACCACGGTTACTAATGAAAACTGATGCTATCGGCAGATGAGATATGTCGCTTAGGAACTCCGTATAATGATGACCCAATTATTTCTGATCGCTGACATCATTCAAGGCCAAGTCGATTGGCGGCGAATTCAAACTGACGCATGTGCTGATGGTGACTGCTTGTGTGGAAATTTTATAGGGAATCAGGGCTTCAATTGTAAAACAAAATATAGAACAAATTTATAATTTATACCGAGTATAACTGCGTGATAAAATGTTGGAACTAATCCTTACCAGACTAAAAATATAATAATAAAACTATAATTACAATAGACATCCCGATTACTCAGTGGAGTAGTTAAATGAACGTATACGTACATGTACTGATATAAAAAAAGTTTGTTTGAAAAAACGATTATTTTGTGAATAATTACCTTTCATATTTGTAAAGAAAATCCCTTAAATTGTTGGAAACGGTGTGTTTGGTGAGCTTTGTTTAAGTCTACTTTAAGTTAAATATTTTCTTAAAGAAATTTAAATTTATACATTATTGTAATATAACAAAAGAATGAAATCTTTATTATGTGTGCAATCTTCACTTAGATTTGGTGCATCATGTTATTTGCCACGATAAACTTATAAACAACTGACACTTCAATCAGTTTATAAAATTCTTGTTTTATTTTTTATTAAGAATTTGACAAATACCGATTGTATCATTTTATGAACAATCGTTTTATACAGAAATCATTGTTTTACTTCACTTATTTTATAAGGAATTTCAAAAACCGTTTAACAAAAGCTGAATCCATCATTACATTTTCATATCGCTCACATGAAATTAGCAAAATTAAACTCCACTTGAATTGAAAAGCTTGTCATCCTATAAAACTCAAATTAAAAAATTTAAGTAAATAAAAAAGCAATGTTTACAACAACAACATTAAACAATGTTCTACTATTTTTTTGCATTTCGTTAAATGGTTATCATTGTAAAACACTTCTGATGTTATCTCTACCAATTGGGTTAATGCTTAACATTAAGACAACCCTAAAATTATTACAATTTAAAAAAATTCACAATGTAATTTCACAATTTTTTCCCATATAGAGTATAATCTGTTGATATATTTCTGTAACATATTAGTCATGAAAAAGAATTTATAAAAATGAATATAATAGTGCATATGTTCCATCTTAGATGCACTTTCATATTTGATTATAAACATTTTTCACTTTTTTAACGGTCTGATAATACCCACTTTGTTAAAAAAGCCGATATTTTTGTAAACATTTAAATTATGCAGTCTATTTTTGAATACGTTAAGTAGGATTAATAGTACAATGTTGCTTGTTTTAAAAATCAAATGGAAAAAACGCTAATGTTGCTTCTGTGGAATTTGATTCTGGATTCCTGCCATTTAAAACTTTTTACCAACAATCCACTTCACATGAGAACGAAACAAAAGTATCTTCATAAATGCATGAAATGTCGGTATTGACAGAAAAAATGAATGGGATAATGCAACAATTGATGGTAATATCAGTTTCCAACTGAACAATTTATTCTATACAGGAAAAAAAGATCTGTCTTTTACAAATATACAGTATGTGAAGAAACAATATTATAAAGTATTACTATTATGGTACTAACTTTAGAATTGCCTTTAATGTCAAGAGTAACATCAAAGTCATATTTTTAAGCAAAATGAAATAAAGCAATTTCTCAATTCACAATTTATAATTAATTACAATTTTTAATTTAGAAATAAGGAATTCTTTGCTTTTCATGTGGATATTACAAATAAAGTGGATGTTAAATGAAGTCCCTGGACTGCATACAAATCCACATATAAGCACATTCACACAAAAATATTTAACAAAAATGGTTCTCATTTAAGAAAATTATACAAAAGCAAAATATTCTTAAACATAGACAATTCTTATCGTATGCTTGTAAATAAATTTAGTGAAGATTTGGATTCCTAGAAATTGAAAAAAAAAAGATATTAATAAAATTTTCACTGACCTTACTAAAAATCAGGTCTGGAAATGTGTTCTGGCATTCCATAACCTTTGTATAAGGGGTCTAAGCATAACTAAATTCCAAAATATGGAAGGTGAGGGAAAATTTATGGCTGTCCTTTTGCACAGCCCACGTCAAGAATAACATTTGTAAATTACACTCTTTTTTAAGAAATTTACACATTTTCCTGGGACTACTTAGAATATATCCTCAAATGACATACATACATAATAGACCTATTATAATAGTCAGACTGAAATGATAAATGCAAATATAAAAACGCACCTTCTGTGAACGAGCTTTACTAAATACATTCCAAAAGCGCAGGGTCTCATCTCCAGCTCCTGTCACAATGGCTTCTCCATCTGGGGACATTGCCTATTTGAGAAATTGAATGTTACTGCGCGCCATCTAGCATCACAACAAGTGTAATAATATGCATCGACTTAAAAAAAAGCTAAACAAATTTTAATATTCAACAAATTGCAATCATATATTAAATTTGAAGAAGAATCAACATATCTTGTGCAGTTTTTAAACTAATGAATTTAAATATTTGACCAAACAACCCCTATTCTTTATGGAATCCAAATCAAATATTAAAAACAACAAACATAGTCAAATCCCTGTGACTAAATAAATCATAATGTAAATGCAACTTACCAAATATAACACCCGATAAGAGTGACCAGTCAGTTTAGCTACTTGCGTAAGAGATGGATATTTCCAAACTAGAATCTGATTTTGTGAGTATCCATGAGTACTCACCTATCAAGATAAGAAATGCAATTAGTAAAAATCATTTAAGATGGTAGCAAGACCAGACAATTTCCCTTCATACTGGGGGACTCAAAAACTTACCAGTTCTGAATCATGTTTTGACCATGCTAAATTACACACTTGAGAACCGGTGTCAACACACTGCATTGGTTGCCCAGTGAGAGTGTTCCAGAACCTGATGCATCTGTCAGCAGTACCCCCACCACTAGCTAGTAAACCATGGTGGTGAGGGGACCATGCAATGGCTTTCACAGCTGCTATATGTTCTGTGTATGTTTGAACAGGATTGGAACTAGACATGTTCCACACAAATAATTTGTTGTCATTGCCTCCCGATGCCAAATGTTGATTGTCAGGAGACCACTTAAGTCCGCAAACCTGAAATTTAAGAATACACTTAATAAGTTATGCAGTTACTTAATTAGAATACGCAGAATCAGCCACGATTTCCATTAATTCAATGATTCCAAAAAATATCATTTTAGAAGCAATTAGTTATTTGAATTAGTAATATTTAATTTACAGAATATACCAGTGCATTTATACTGAATTTGCCTTCACTCTTTTCTGATCCATCAACAGATTTTGCAGTGTAAGAATAAACTAACCTCCTGACGATGTCCTCCGAGTCGCCTTTCTGGAACAATAACAGGTGTTCGAAGGTCTCTTTGAAATATCAGGCGATCGCGGCTGCCAGATGATAATATATCACCGTTCCATGCCAATGCCCCAACACGTGCTGAATGCCCTTCTAGCTGGGACAATTTTTTGTTAGCAGTCACATCCCAAACTTGCACATGCCCTTTATGAGTCCCCACAGCAACTACATGACCCTGAATGGTTGCAAAAGTACTTATTATAGATAGCACTAAATGATTAGCATTAATTTAAAACTGTACAAGCTGATCAATGTAACTCACCCTCTCCGACCAAGATACAGATGTAACTGTATCATTATCACTGGACAAATCACACAATCGAGTTACCTGGCTGGTGCATGCACTCCACAAGTACACACACGTTCCTAGCCCAACACTCAATACATTTTGAGAAGACCAATCTACCAAATTTAGATAAAAGTCGTCCTGCAATTCAGGGGCATCTAATACTTTAAAAGGTATCTTGGATATTTTACGTGATGCCTATAAATACGGTAACGAATATTGATTAATGAAACCCTTTATATTACATTTAAGCAAGCATTACAATCTACCTTTCGCGGAGACCGTAGTAACTTCTGGCTTTTTCCGCTAACAGGAGAGAGGGAATAAGGCGATGCTGTGTCACTAAGATTGATAGATCGCTGTACCCGATACTAAAAAGAGAAAATGCACATTTTTACTTAAAAATCAAAGAACAGCTTGGCGTCATCATCAGTAAATATAAATGCAACCAATATATATATAAGATTTTGATATACTGAAGATATCTCTAGATTGTGAATAGTCAAATCTAATTATAATCCTTAATAGTCTAAATACAAAATTCCTTTGCGAAAAATATCTGATTTGATCAAATACATCTTGATAAACCCTATTTCCGAATTACTGATTGGCATGCAAGCATGTTATTTTCTTGATCCATATATTGAGAATATTGAGTTCTTATATGTAACTTTTTCTTTGTATTCAATCTCCAGGTTTTATACAATAACATATACAAATTAAAATACAAACGTATTATTACATAGAAAAGATTCTTCCCTTCCAACGGTGACAGTACTTTTCTTTCTTCAGTTTGTTCCTAATATAAAAGAGTTGATAGCATTTTTAACACAATTTAAAACTTGCATTTGTCAAAGTACACTGTACTACAATTAATTAACAGTACAAACTTTTACATCTTCAATCCCCGCCCCAAGTACTTCATTTTTCAAAAGGCAGGCATATGCCAAACCATCTTTGCCACTGTTGTTTCCTGAATCTGTACTAGCATCCCTAGCCTTTTTTGTTGGAGTCACAGCCTTGTCATTGTCCTGAATCATGCCGAATTGTATTTGCCAATTGGCACCTGCACGGCTTGGAATGAAACGATCGCCATAGCGCTCTTTCAAAGGCGAATTAGTGACAGACAGAGGAACCTTCCTCTCAGATTTAGGCTAAAATACACAAACAAAAAGTTGTACAAATTATAAAAGGGTGGAATGAACTTTTAATACTACATAGATCACTAAAAAATTTCAATTAAGGATAACATTGAAAACTACATAATGTACACATTCAAGAGCTTTCCTCAAATTATCCATATATTGTATTTAAATATAGTAAAGGTAACTGACTTTAAAATCATATTCCTTATTATGACAACGAAAAACATTTACATGTATTTTCACTGCAGTCATATACATGCATGTATGCTTTATCTTGGGTACCATTATTAAATACCAATACAAATAATCACGCCTGAGAATGGACATTAAATTAAAACATTAAAATACATACCGATGTTATGGGTGATCTTCCAGTAGAAATAACCATCGGGAAGTTCTGCTGTCTTAAAAGACGTTTTTCATACTCCTGGTCCATTTACGTGTTGCTTATTATCAGAAAATGTCCACTTCCAGGAATATTTTAGTGGCTTTTTCCGAACTCACGATTACAGGCACCGATTATATCCCGTCCCATAGCCCAACGGGTTAAAAAGCTCTTCAAGTTGTCGGTGACCAACCCAGTCTATTGACCTTATTTCGAATTTTCGAACCTGGAGGCTGCAGTGATAAAACTGACATATTACATAAACACCGAAAATACGCTAAAGGATTTGGAACGATGAATGGAAATGCTTACTCAGGTTTATATGCTATTACATTAATGCAGCCGAGTCACCTTTATGATTTTAAAAACGGTAATAATCAACAATAAAAACCACAATAAATCGCTGATATTTCAAACAGAAATTCAAAGAAAAACAAAATGGCGGCAGCGAGGTCACTCACTTCCTGTTCCTGCCAACAACAAAAGCAGCCGATCTGGCATGGCGTAGGCTGCTATCTGTCAGCTGTGGAAATGGTACTCAAGCCTCAAGGTCCGGGTATTCATGCACACCTTTACGAATCATACTTTGAAATTCGTGAAATTCCATGTGCAAAAGAAACACATGCTTTAAATACAGCGATATAACCTCGAATGGATTTTGTAAACCAAACTTTGCTCGAGTACTCCAATAATATGTAAAGCTATCATGCGAAATTCTGGAAATCATATTACGGTATACTTTATATGCAGTCGAATGCATACGAAAAGTGCTGATAGATACCAAGATACGAAACACAATATCATACAGTTACAAATACATTTCTGCTTTACAATTTATGTTACTGAGGTTTTAGTCATAAATAGATGTATTGGATTCCAACAGCATTGCAGGAAATAAATCTGAGCAAACATAATGTTTATGTAAATATGCATGTACTTATCGATATTTCTGGATTACATTGTACATGTATGTCGTTGATTGTAAAAACTTCCTGTACATTCCCTTGCGATTTTAGCAATTAATCTCATAAATTTAAAAGTCAATCCACAAATTGATAAAATGCAAAGTAATGACAGAAATTAAGTTTCAAACCATGTTACGTTATTTCTTTGGTAATTCTGAAATTCCCCTACAGGGTACGTGAATATCAATGACTAACCATATGAAGATACATGTACTGGTTTGTTTTAGGCTAAAGGCCCGTATCCACTACCACGAAACTAAAACTTAACTCAGAACCTGGTCAGAGATGACAAAAGCATGACGACCTACGTCATTTTCAAGAAACAAAAAAGGAGAAAATCAACTTTTGTGGCCTAGATTAAAATTCCCGTTGATCTCTTGAAACTACGGTAAACTTTTGGCGATATATCAACATACATGTATTATCGATGATAGTACTACATTCGACAGGATTTTGTATCTATCGTGTTTTGAAGTCTCCACGCACGTAATTCAGAATATCTGACGTAAGTGTTGCTACCTTTAGAGGTTTATGCTTTAATAGTACGTTTGTAAATGTTCGTAGGTCTTTACAAACACGTGCGCGGAGACTTCAAAACACGACAGCTACGATTTGGGGTCGTTTGAAGTATAATCGATATATCGGTTGCTAGTAGCAAATCGTCGATAGTAGCGCGCGCCACCACTGCAGGTTTAACCTAGTTTCACCACATGAAACAAGAAGAACCGTACACACTGCGACGAAACCAAAGCGTCATGCTTTCGTCATCACCGCTCGGTCATCACTGACTGGGTTTCGAGTTGAAAGTTTTAGTTTAGTGGCAGTGGATACGGGCCTTTAGTTACATACACTGTATAATAATATACAACAAAAAAATTAATGTTTTAAGGCATTCCTTTAATCATTGAAAAACATTTGGCAACAAGCCGGCCTGATTACAAACCAAAAACGTTTACCGCTTCCTTCTTTGGCCTTTTCTTTTATTCTGATTCTTGAAAGCATTATTACTACCATTTACCTGAAACAAGAATCATTACATTGGAATTATTAAGAGCCAACAGTAACTTTTTTCACATAAATCTACTGAAATACATTTTAAAACATCCTTGCATATTATTCACCTTTTTCCTGTTCGCATTTGCTGGTTGATGAACTTTTCTACTGAATCCCTCAACGTCCGCTGAGCTTTTAGAGTCATTGTATTTTGACCTTTTCTTCTGACCGCCAAATCCATATCGCTTTTCCTTGAAATTCTTATTGGCTTGGATCCTACAATGTACATAAAAATGTTTAAAAAAAAAAAAAAAAACAACAAAATTTATTTTAATTACAGTACTATATTATCTTAAAGTTTAAGATGATTGGGATAATGAATATAAAAGAAAACCTTTTAAATTGTTTGCCAGATTTCTTGTTCTTTCCTTTGCTGTTTTCATTCGCAGGTCCTTCTAAAAAGTCGAGGTTACTATTCTGACCTTTTCGGAATTTTTTTACAGAATCCATCAACTCTTTCTTATCTTGCTGCCTTTTTTGCAACACTTCCCTTTGCACTTGTTTTCCATATTTGCGAAGGTCCCTCAATTTTCGTGCTTTTTCCCGCTGCTCCATGCTAGCCTCTTTACCTATTAGCACCTCTCTAACCTAATCAAATATACAAATACATTATTTTTAAACCTGATTAACATATAGTACATGTACCTGAAACAAATGCTGAAATTTCTTTTATTGCATGCATCTCCTTCTCAAATGGATTTTAATTTTTTTGTATTAACATTTTTGAAACTCGGGGTTGCACAGTTTATTGGGTAAAAGAAACCAGAACAAACCTTCTGCATGTGATCATCTGATTTTGCCATTTGTGCAAAATAATCTTCTGGTCTTTTTGTTTTAATTCCCGCATTGTTTAATTTGGGAATGGCTTCCAAAACTGCAGCCTGTGCTTGCCGATAGCTATGAAAATAAAAAAGCACATTAGATCACCTACAAAATCAAAAAAATTTCACACCAGGACATGCATAATGTTCCATATGATTGAATGGACAAGTGTTTTGTCAACTTTCCAATAACACCAGGAACAATGAAACCAACTTACAATAGTATTTCTCGTTTGAAATCATTGTTGGCCACAGAATCATCTTTACCATCTATTTCCTGCGCGTTCAATCGCAGTGCTAATTCTGGTGCCAATGGGGCTAGTTCATTAGTCATGTCCAACCGTTCTAGCCATCCAAGATTCAATTTGATAGTTTCTAACTGATTATTCAAGCCATCCTAAAAAAACCAATAACTCGACCATTTAAAATTTAATCTGTAGGATTAGACAGTAAAAATATATAGAAATAAAATATGAATACGTACTACATTATTTATTTTTACAGTTCGTTTGACGAATGGAGCGAGAACGTGCACACCAGGTTGTAAACGTTTACTGGCGAACGCATTTTGTAACTAGAAATCACAGGATAGATCTTATATTTAATCGCAACATATAGAACACATATCATTACGCTTAACAGAACATGAATAACTACCTCATCATCAGTATTATATTCAGATTCATCATCGCTGCTTCCGTTTGAAGACGAATCCATATCAGACATTTTAACTTTTTGACGAAAACTAGGACTAAAATCACGTGGTGCTAAAATAGACGTGGCGCTTCGACGTTTAGCACACAATACCAAGCGCCCTGAAAGCGCACGACTACTCGATAGTCGTGGTCGAGAGCTCCCTCGAGAGCTCCGTACTTTACAGTATGCTTTATACGCGCAGAGTGGCACTCTGGTGCACATTAGCTTATTATGTATCCCTCAGAATTTAAGGAGATGCCAAACCAAAGGCCTATACATGTACAGCTTGTTGATGTTTTGCTACGAATTTCAAAAGCAACTCCTAATAGCGATTCGCGTTATTAATATATAAACAGACACGCACATAAACAATGACCTATGTTTGTCTAATTTACATGTAGACTACATGTAAACTAATTTCCGTTAATTTAGGTTTATTTTTTAAAAATTAACGGAAAAATGTAGAAATCATGGAGTCTGACATAGAGTAAAGTAAAAGAAAATTTGCATCGAAGAACAGAGTAATTCCCAAATAAAGTGCTTTCCGCGGAGAAATTTGCACAATTTTCAACAGATTTCGAGGACAAATTGACAAAATTCTCAACTTTTTCAGAGTTCAAATTTTGAAAATTTACGAGGCTTTCCGAGTACAAAATTTCAAAACTTTTAACATATTCCTAATACAAATTTTAATGCTAATTTTGACAACAACAACAACAAAATATTTTCCTATGTTAATTTTCAAATTTTTCAAAACTGACATTAGTAAATATAGCAAAATCGTGGATAACGTCGGCATACCTGTATGTCAATTTTGTCGTTGGTCAGGAATTGTTCTCCTGATAATGAACGAATGAGTTGTGAATCATGATTTCCCAAAATTGGACTACCCCTGTCCGCATTCAAGCCCCTGGCTTTGCCTAGTTTTTTTGTTTATAATAATAATAATTGTGTCCAGTCAATCAGGACGTCGTTTTTGAATGACTCCTAAGCCACGCACAAGGCCTTTTTGAATGGTCCCTAAGGAAACCGCTGGACTTGGAAGAGATGATACCGGGGGGAGGTAGGGAGTGAAATAGGGACTTTGAAGGGATGACACCGGGG
>JAQGBX010009013.1:0-10075 GCA_034698745.1 Megaphyllum sjaelandicum
GATCACTGCGCTCAGGAGCGACATACTCTGTCAGCTCCTGGTACATGAGGGCGACGTCTAATTCCTCCCTCCAGGTCACGTAGTTTGTCTCGGTTAGGACCGTAATCCTAGGCGACCGGTCACTGAAGGGGGAAGGTACCCTGAAACTATCGTCAGGCATGGTGGATCAGAATTTGATGTAATTTGGTTTTGACTCGCTATTCTGACACGTCAGGCAACAACCGCACGACAAAGTGTCTTGCTGTAGGCGTTCGTAGACCCCTAAACCTGTAAAGGATTAATAATTGACGCGGGACTGCGAACCTCTCTCGGTCTGGTGTCAGTAATTCCCCCTACTGCGGCGGAGCGTTTGCACCCAGCGACGGACGTTCTTTGCACCGCGAATGGAACCCCAATTACATCGTACGGTAAACGCGAAATCGTTCTTGATCTCGGCCTACGACGCGATTTCCGCTGGCCTTTTTGGGTGGCCGCTGTAGACAAACCGATCATTGGTGCCGACTGGTCGACCTCCAAGCTAGGGCGCTCATCGACAGAGTGACTTCCCTGGTCTCGCGGGGATCCATCGCTACAGGGATGTCCCTCGGTATCCGCGTAGTGCGCGCAGAATCATGGTCTGATTCCCTACTTTGCGAATTCCCCGAGCTGCTCCAGCCCAATACTCCTGTCGAGGCCAAACACCCTGTGGTTTACCACATTAAAACCACAGGGCCGCCGGTCTTCGCAAAGCCTCGCCGCCTTCCTCTTGACCGCCTCCGTCTCGCGAAGGCTGAGTTCGACGAGATGATCAAGCAGGGTATCTGTCGACCGTCCGAAAGCGCATGGGCAAGCCCTTCACATATGGTCCCGAAGAAAAATGGTACCTAGCTCGCCTGCGGCGACTACCGCCGCCTCAATGCTGCCACCATTCCGGACAGATACCCCTTCCCGCACATTCAAGATTGTGCGCAGCGCCTTTCTGGCTGCACTGTGTTCTCTACTATTGATCTGGTCCGGGCATTCAACCAGATCCCAGTGGCTGCCGCACACGTGTGTAAAACCGCGGTAACAACACCCTTCGGCCTTTATGAGTTCACGCGAATGCCGTTCGGCCTCAGCAACGCAGCCCAGACCTTCCAGCGGTTCATCGATGGCGTGCTGCGTGACTTTGACTTCTGCTACGAATATCTGGACGATATTCTGGTGGCATCAAAGTCCCTCGCCGAACACAAGAAGCACCTTAGATTGCTTTTCGACCGCCTCAAGAGCTTAGGTATTGTCATTAATCCTGACAAGTGCGTGTTCGGTGATCTGTCAGTTACCTTCCTCGGGTACACGGTAGATGCATTGGTCTCTCGCCCCTCGCTGCCAAAGTCGCGGCCATCAACGCGTTCCCGGAACCGGCAACTACCAAGCAGCTGCGACAGTTCTTGGGAATGTTAAACTTTTACCGCCATTTCCTACCACATGCTGCGCGTACTCAGGCGAGCCTCAATGCATTCTTGCAGGACAGCAAGAAGAACAACACCCGACCTATTCCATGGACAGACGCGACCAGGGCGGATTTCGCCGCCTGTAAACAGCAGCTCGCAGCTGCCACTATACTCTCGCGCATCCCGTTCCCGACGCGCCGCTTGCTCTCATGGTCAATGCTTTGGACTTCGCCATGGGCGCAGCGCTTAACCAAATGGTCGAGAAACAGTGGCAACCGCTCGCTTTCTTCTCTAAGAAGTTTAGCGACACGCAGCGCCGCTACAGCACATACGACCGGGAGCTGCAAGCCGCATTTTCGGCGGTCAAACAATTCCGGCACATGCTGGAAGCGGGTAACTTTGTCCTGTTCACAGAAAACAAGCCACTCACTTTTGCGATGGCCAAGATCACCGATACGTCCTCCTCGCGACAGGCTCACCAGCTGGAGTTCCTGTCTCAGTTCACCACCGACATTCGGCATTTCGCTGACGAGCACAACCCCGTCGCCGATGCGCTCTCTAGGATTGCGGCGGTGACGGTTTCGCCTACGCTGGACTACAACGCCATGGCGGCTGCTCAAGATACAGACGCGGAGCTGCCCTGCTGGGTGGCGCAACATGACTCTGGTTTATGTCTCCAGCATGTTCAGCTCATTGAGCCCATCCAGTGCGCCCTTTGGTGTGACACATCCACTTCACCGCCGCGACCATGGGTTCCGCCGGCAAGCCTTCAATATCCTTCACGGTTTGGCACACCCTGGACGGTGGGCCTCCGCCAAGCTGGTCAGTCAGCGTTTCGTCTGGCCCGCCATCCGAAAGGACTGTGCCACTTGGGCTCGTGCTTGCATACCTTGCCAACGCTCAAAGGTCCACCGCTACACCCACAGCCCGGTCAGCTCCATCCTGCCACCGAATGCACATTTTGAACAAGTGCATATCGACCTGGTCGGATTCCTTCCGTCGAACAGTGGGTTTTTGTACCTCCTCACCTGCATCGACCGCTACACGCGCTGGCCGGAAGCCTTCCCCATCACGGACATCTCCGCGACCACGGTAGCCTCGGCCTTCCATGCTGGATAGATCGCGCGATTTGGCGTGCCCAGCCGTGTTTCCACGGATCAGGGTACCCAGTTCGAATCCGACCTCTTCGCCGAGCTTGGTCGACACATGGCTTTCGAACGCATACGTACCACGGCGTATCACCCCAAAGCTAACGGAGCCATCGAACGCTTCCACCGTTACCTCAAAGCTGCCATTATGTGTCATTAGGCGCCCTCATGGCTCGCGGCGCTCCCTACGGTCCTTCTCGGCATCCGCGTGGCGACCCGCGCTGACGGTGATCTCTCTCCGGCCGACCTCGTCTACGGCAGTCCCTTCTATCTTCCAGGCAACCTCCTCGTTCCTACCACTGCCCCGGCCTCACCCCACGTGTTCTTACAACAGTTACACCAAGTGATGTCCGAACTTCGTCCAACGCCGGTTGTCCATTACGGCGCACATCCTGTTTTCGTCTTTCGCGACCTGCACGCATGTTTTCTTGCGATGCGACTGCCTCCGTCGCGCAATGGAGCAGCCCTTTAAAGGCCTTTTCCCCGTGCTTAGTCGCACGGATAAGACCTTCACTATTCACATTCACGGCAAGTCCAGGTGTGTCTTCATCGACCGTGCCGTTCCGGCATATATCTTCGATCCCGAGAAGCAGGCTACGCGTGCAACCCATGTGACACTTGAACCCGTTGGCGTTACTGCCCATACGGCGCCCCAACCTGTGCTGCCACCTCCGCCGGTTGTGCCCGCTTCCCCGGACACACCGCCGCCATGCGGTATTCTGCGGACCGCTCCCCGCGCACCAATGTCGGCGGCGCCGCGCCGCGTTCAATTTGCACAGCCAGTTCCTACTACTACCACCCGCTACGGGCGGCACGTTCACCATCCCCATCGATATCATGGCCACTCGGCGTAGCCATTGGGGGGGAGTATTGTGGCGACTGTCTGCGAATTCACGCGCGCTAATTTACGCGTGCTAATTAACGGCGCTTTAGCGCCCTACCTTCTCTTCATGGGGGTAATTAGCGAGCTAGCTAATTACCCCTTCTTCTCGCTGCCACCTTCACCTCATTCAGACGTCCACGCTTCTGTCTCTCGCTACAGTGACAATGGACAACGGCAGTTTCATCACAACCACTTCAGTTTATCAGTTTTCAATAATTTAATGTTCATTATTAAATATATGTAAATTCGAATGTTGTTAATTAAAGTAAGTCTTAAATCAACCTCGTTCTTCTCCAAATAACCTTTTGTCTACGATTTGACCAAAAAGATTTGATCCACAATAATGTATATTAATCAAGGCCAAAAGTTTTTAATTTGTGCAGTAATTTTTGGTGGGGAACAAACATCAATCTTTTTTCCTACATCTAATTTAGATAAATTTCATGTGCAATTAAAGCCAACTGGGTTTTGCAAGATCGGCCTTTTCTAAAAACATGTTGGGTATCGATGATCAGGGCATGGCTATTTAAATGATTCATGATGTTTGTATGGATTATTTGCTCCAATATCTTACAAATTACAGATGTCGGCCGGAGATATGGGGTGATAATTGGCGGGGACAACTCAGTTACTGTTAATTAAGACATTTTGACATATTTCCAAAACAAATTAGGATTGGATTCAGTGAGGTTTCTAAGATTGTATTTTTAAACTCTGAATGGGTTTTTGAAAGTTGTTTTTTAGCTCTTATCGTTATTTGGTAAATTTTGTTTTTAATGTAATGTTAGCTCCATGCCGTAGCTTGTTCCTAACTTGCTGTCTGAGAATTCGGCGAATTTCATTAGTGTACCACAATGGTTCATTGTTGGAGCTGACTAATTTTTTGGGGACAAAAATATCCAAACCATTGATAATGTGGTTTTAAAATGCTTCTATTTATTATCTTCAGTAGATAATGTTTAGGCATGTTTTAACTTAGCTAAGTTTTCTACTTTATAATGTTTGATTCCTGCTTAGTCTGCCTTTTAAATTGTAGTACTGAACGTTTTTGAGGGTGGCTTACTTTAGGTAGGAATGAGAAACTTGAAACTAGCAGTTGATCGCGGTCAATTATACCTGAATCGGTCTTTATACTTAATACACCATCTGGTCTATTGTTAATTGGCAGTTCCAGTATACTAGTGCAAAGTGTTGAAGATTTGTTTAGTTGCTCTAGAGAGTGCTAGGCAAGAATGTTTAAAAATTGCTGAGAACTTAAGAGGATAGGGAGTGGAAGGCATGTGTGCATAATTATCCTAGTTAATCCCTGGAAAATTAAAGTCACCCCCAATAATAATTATAGGATCTTGGTTTTTAGCATAAACAGCCTGAAGAGCACGAATAAATCCATCTTTATGTTTAGGAAGGTTATTTGGCTGGTAGAAGGAAAATAAGTATAATTTCTGCTTATTTTTGAGGTACGTGCTGCAAATTGCTAGTTCAGTCAGTTTCAAGCTATGTTTCCCTTGTTGAGTTAAATCGCTTGCATGTGCAATAAATACTCGCCCAAACTCATCAGATCTATCTATGCAGTGAACAGTTAGGCTGTCAGGAAAGAATTCTGCTGTATTATGTTCAGGAGTGAGCCAAGATTCAGAACAAAGGATGATATCAGGTGCCTCAGATTCGACTAGTTTTCTAAATTTTAATTTATTGTTGATAATTTGGCTGGTGTGCAGCGTGTGGACGTGTTTTTTTTTTGGTCGTTAGTATCCATCTATATCTCCACCAAATTTAAGCATCCAAGGCTCATCTTGGACTTCTAAGTTTCGTAAGATATATAGCTAAATAGTGGTGTTGTTAGTTTTTAGATTGGTTAAGTATTCTTGAAGAAATTACGAGTCTAAACAGAGTAATAGACTTGGCCTAAAATCGTAATTTTGCTAATTTCTTATCCAATTTTCTTGTCATGGCACCACCTCATGTAGCACCTAAGGGGGGAGTTCTTACTCGTTCTGGCAAGGCAGCAATTGCAAGTGATTCTGCTGTCCTTGGGAGGGAGTTCAGGGAGCTGAAGGAACTTGTCCTGAACTTCATGTCCTCCCGACCCAGGGAATTGGCTAGTGTTGGCTGCCAGACTGATTCGGAGCTTTCACCGACGGTCATCATGGTGGATGCAGCTGTGGGGGGAGATTGCTGATTTTTGACGTCACCCGGCGTCCTGAGCGCAAGCGAATGGTGACTTAGACCAACAACGGAGTAAAAGGGCAAACAGATTTATTCAATTACTAACAATAAAGTGTTCCAATTTGGACCGATACATAAGAGCGCTTTCAATAACAAACTCTAAGGAAAGCTTTTTTAGCTATTGCCCCAATTAATACATAAAACAACTCGACAACCTCATCACAATCCCTGCTAAAGTCAGACTCCCTATCTTTATAAAAGTCAGGAAGTACCCGGGGCATAAACTCTTGGGCTTGGATAATCCCGCAAAGCATGCTTACCTCAGCCTTCTCTCTCAGGTTATAGGAATCGAACTGCCCCGTATCATTAGAGAGTTTCTTATTTATATTTTTAACTATTACCCCCTTTGGACCCATCTTAAGGTTAAGGGTGGGAGAAAAACAACTTTCAGAAAACTAAGCTTAAATCTAATCGCTCAACAAAATAGATCAAATGGGTGAAAGAAAAAAAATTTTAAGTACAATCTTCTTTCTTCTGGGACAAGATTTACTAGCGCCGTTGATTGAAGCTTGCACCATTTCCTTGATATGGGCCCCTTCGAACCTCGCTGGGGCGTTGATGTGATTGCCTTCCAGCCGCTAGGTCACGCCACCTGGCGTGGTCGAGACATGCTTGCCTCTGCACAGTACGCATATTTCTCTGCCATCGGTTCTCTGGTTGCTCCCTTACATCCTCCTCGAAGTCTTCTCGGAAGCGTTCTTGGGTACCCAACACCAGCCGAAAATAGTCAGCCGCCTGAATTGTTTCCTGATCCGGCTAATTATATTCTTCGCCAACGGGGCCATACAGCTGGATATAAGCCAGACGATAAATAGCCGTTGCCCCTGGGGAATAAGCTGCAGCGGAATTCACTGGTGGAATGCGTTCTCGACCCCTGTCTAATGCCGCAAAAAGAGGCACTAATTCCGGCCGGTAATCGGTCTGGACTCCCATCGAGACCATTCACACAGCATTATCGACCTGTACGGCCCCTGATGCCACCTCTCTCCCATCTTGTTCAGTCTGTGTCCCAACTGAGCGTACCGAACCGCCATCTTGATCCAACCGAACTGGAGGAACTAACCCGAAACGTGCACAAGGCCACTCCAAGGGGACCTGCGCAACTGGTGAAATCCAATCCACCGATTGCATCATTTCGCGCTCTAAACTTTGAACCATTTCGTCCCCCACCAATGTGGGCGATGCCGATACTGGTCGCAACGCGAAACTTTCACTGTCTCCTTCATCCGAACTTGCAAGTTGCTCAATTGGGGCATCCAACTCTTCAACATCAAATGAATTAGCTTGACGAGAAGTTGACGGTGCGGCCCCCATGAGGGGCTAAGGTCGGCAAACCTGGTAAGGCAACAACCTGGTGCTATCCCGGGACACGTGTTGAACACTTAACTTCCTGGGTTGAGTCTGTATTGAAAAGGCAGGTCGCAATCCCGTGGTGGTGGTGCATGCAGGCACTAAAAACTTGGACAGGGATTCGCCTAGGGGTTTATCTGAGCGGCTGCATGGTCTAGCCAGGGAGGTCCAATGTGTTCGACCACAGGGAAGGGTGTTGATATCAAGCATTCTTTCTCGGTTTGATCGTGGATATCGGGGCCTAGTCGGCTTTCCCAATGGGGTGGGACCGTTCGCACGGGAGATTTCGGTCTTCTGTCACCGAGAGGGCATCATGTGTGTTGATGCCTTGCAGGAACTGCTTCAGAATCCTAAGAGGTATTACTCACATGATGGTGTTCATCTCACTTAGGAGGGAAAGTCTGTGCTTGGTTCTTTCCTTGCTGGGGCTACAGTTGGACTGGCCCAGGGAAAATAGAAACTTCTAATTTGCCTGTAAATCTCAATATAAATTGTGAGAGTAGGCAGTTTAATGGTTTAAATGTAATGGTTGTAAATTGCCAGAGCATTAAAAACAAATCCCTAAAATTTAGAGAGGCAGTTGAATCACTTGGCTCAGACGTTATTTTGTTATCTGAGTCATGGTTAGACTGATGAAATTGTTTATGCAGAAGTTTTTCCTAGTAATTTTACTATCTATAGAAGGGATATAGCAGATGGTTATGGTGGTGTTTTTATAGCCTACTCTAATAAGTTTTTTTTTCTGTTAGGGAAAACTCACTGGAGACTAACTGTGAATTAGTGGCATGTAGTTCCATACTAAAAAATGGTGGAAAATTAATAATTGTTTCTTTTTATCACCTAAATGATTCTTTTATCTATATCGAGGAATTTTTTAAGTCAATAGATCTATTGTTTAGCAAAAATACCAACCTTCTAATTGTTATCGGAGGTGTATAACTTTCCTGGTATTGACTGGGACAACTATGTTCACGTATCCTCCTCCCCGTTTGCAGCTAATTCAAAATTGTTTTTTGGAATACGTAGCAACTCGCTCTCTTGAAAAATTAGATAAAAAGCCCACAAGGGGAAGTAACATTCTTGAGCTGTTAATTACAAATTCTCCTGAATCGTTTTCAAATGTCAATATAGAAGCTGGCATAGGAGATCATGACAAGTTGATTATTGCAGAGTTCAGTATTACACCTTCGAAAATTTCCATACCTAGGAAGATGTATTACCAGTATCATAAGGCTGATTTGGATAGCCTTAGGGAATTTGTACGTACCAACCTGTCCATACCAATGGAAGTTATTTTCCAAAGGAGTGTTAATTATAACTGGGAAATTTGTAAAAGTATTATTAAAAATGGCATTTCCAAATTTATTCCAATGAAATTAAGTCACAGTAGTTCAGAACCAGTTTGGTATAACACTGAAATTCGACGCACTTTGCGTAAGCTGAGACTGGTTAGAAATAACTTACGGAAGACGAAAAGTGCTGACATAGAAGTTAAATTTAAAACTTTAAGGCAACAATTAAAGAAATTAATCTTTGATGAGCATTCCAAATTTAAAAACCATAAATTAGGTGAATCTTTAAAAGAAAACCCAATTTTTTTTTGGAAATATGTCAAATATTTAAGAAAAGGGCAAAATTCTATATCTGCCTTAGCCTTTGAAGATGGCAGAGTGACTTCTGATAGTAGTGAAATGGAAACAATATTTAATTTTTAATTCCAGGGAGTTTTTGTAAAAGAAAATCCCAACTTACCAAATTTTGATGCTACTACCGATTCAGTGATGGAAAATGTGCATGTTTCTAGTGAGGGTGTTAGAAACCTTCTTGATTCATTATAAATTCAAAAATGCATGGGACCTGACAACATTTCACCGAAAGTCCTTAAGTAGTTAGCACCTATGATTTGCCTATTTTTATCAGTTATTTCAGCAATCCACTATTTCTGGCAATCTTCCGAATGACTGGAAGTTATGACTGGAAGTTAGCAAATATCTGCCCAATTTTTAAAAAGGGTTGCACCGAGACTCCAAGTAACTACCGACCTGTGTCACTCACCTCAGTAGGTGTCAAATTATTTGAACACATAATTTAATCAAGAATGATGGATTACCTTAACCAGGAACAGTTAATTACTGATAACCAGCATGGGTTCAGAAAGGGACGCTCCTGTGAAACTCAACTGGCACTGTTCATTCGCGAAATCCAAAATGCATTAAATGAGGGAAAGGAAGTTGATGCTATATTTCTTTGACTTTGATAAAGCATTTGATACTGTCCCTCATCAACGTTTACTTCTTAAACTTCTTAAACTGGATATCTGCATTTCTGACAGGAAGAAAGCAAAGGGTTGTAATTAATGGAGCCTAATCAAGTATTAAACATATTTTCGTGCACAAATCACTGAAAGCATCAATAACTAACATGCTCTTGATCACGAGGAAATCATTGGGGTGACAACTGCAGGTATTAAGGCAACCCAACCTCAGATGAAAGCAGCCATGTTAACAATTAAAAGTATGGATGATTGGTTAAAATCAGATTTTGAATCTTTGTATATAATTAAATTAATTTAATTTTGTGTGTTTTACTTACAGTTATAATATTCTGTAGGTCTGTGATTAACTAATGGTAATATTATCAATGTAAAAATTGATAAAGAACATATTAAAAATAGCTCATGTAATCAACAAGCTGTTTTCAAAATTGGACGGGACAGGGGGGGAAGGGAGGGCAGTGGTCTAAAAACCCGGAAAAATACAGGACGTCCTTTATGGTTGATCCTTTTTAAACTCAAAATGATATCTTGTAAATTCTTCCAAGTTGAGTTCCAGGAATTCACAACTTGTGTATCATAATTGTCACGTTACAAGATGAAGACAAGTCAATTTTATCGAAGAATCACTTTAAATTATAAGGGTCTTTTTTTTCAAGTACTGAAAAGTCAGTTTGGAACTTAAAAAAAACGAAAAATAGAAGTCATAAATTCTTCCGAGATGAGTTCCAGGAGAAATCATGACTTGCGGATGGAAATTGTCACGTTACAAGATGAAGACAAG
>JAQGBX010009014.1:0-10074 GCA_034698745.1 Megaphyllum sjaelandicum
TGAAGAACCTTTTTGAAAAAAAATGGCGGATTTTTTCTATAGAACCTTTTAGGAACCAGAAATTTCTTAGAGTGTACCTATATATTTTCACCGAAATAGACGATGAACGTCAAAAAACACGTTAAAGATTAACCTTAATAAAATCATTTTGTTCCATGTCTTAAAAAATGTATTTAGTTTAACTTTTTTACGTTAATATATATATATACATGTATATATTTTTAAAAACCAATTATATATATATATTAAAATTTCATTTTCTAAAATACGCATAAAATCCATCTGAGTGCAGCCGCGCGCTGATGCAAACGTGTCCAAACGTGTCCATACTTCTACACAGTAAAAATTCAGTCTGAATTTAAGATGTGTTTTTCAACTGAAACACTAAATAACCATTTAAAAATTTTAGGACACTTGCACAAAGTAAGACTTTTAATGTGCCTGATTATACAAGGTGTTTTTGAACTCATAGTACAAACTCAAACTGGTGTTAGAGTGAAATAAGGTAAACATTTTTTACTAAACAATGTAGGGTCCAAAGGTCACTATTAAAAAGTTATGAATGTTTTAATTTTGGAAATTTTTAACATAGGAGTAAACCAGGTGCCCCTTACGCATAGCTTTCCTTACAAACGCTGTTGCTATGCGGGACAGTCTTTCCAAAGGGGCATTTCCGTTTACTAGCCCATGTTAAAAATTTCCAAAATTAAAACATAACTTTTTAATAGTGACCTTTGGACCCTAGGTTGTTTAGTAAAAAAATGTTTACCTTATTTCACTCTAACACCAGTTTGAGTTTGTACCATGAGTTCAAAAACACCCAGTAGCCTACAGTAGGCTATATGCATATAAGGAATCATTTTTTCTCAAATGTATGAAAGCTGCTCAAACTTATTTAAAGGGTTCGCGTTTTGTATATACGACACGTATAAATTTAATCGAAATATGTGATAAAATGACCGAATTGAGCGACGTTTTTACATAGAGCAGCTTTCATTGCATTTACAGTATATAAATATTTGAACATTGAAAATATTACGTTTTATGGATTTCAAAGTATACAGTAAAACCTGGAAAAGTGACCTCTTTTGAACGGTGACCACCTGTTCATGTTGACCATTTTTTAGTGTAGTTATTTCTATAGCATACATTCTTTTCATAAACATTCTCTGTACAGTGACCAGTGACCAACTGTATATTGCGTACAGTGGCCAGTGCGTGTTGTCTTTCTTGCAATTTTTACATTGCCAATTATCTTAAAAAATGACCAGATAACGGATGAGTCACGTTACATCTTCCTTTAACCCTTGGACATGATGATTCTGTACTTTTTTAGTTATTTTTCTACTACGTGTATTACAGTCTACATGTACATGTATAAGTGCAGTGTACATGTTTATTATTTTAATTTAATTTAGGCATTCTTTGTACAGTGACTACCTGTGCACAATGACCAACATAGCATTTTTTTTTCGTGGTCACTCTTAACAGGTTTCACTGTATGTCGAAATAATATTTCGCATTGATAAAATGCATTTACAAAATGTATTCTATATAGTCACTGCATTTAAAAGTGTGTTTTAATTACTCAAAACGTACCTTAAAAATTACCAGATAACGGATGAGTCACGTTACATCTTGCTTTGACCCTTGAAAATGATGATTTGGTTTTAGTGTTTTTCACTATATGCATTACATTCTTCGTGTATAAGTGCAGTGTACATGTTCATTATTTTAATTTAATTCAGGCATTCTTTGTACAGTGACTACCTGTGTACAGTGGCCAACATAGCATTTTTTTGGTGGTCACTCTTAAAAGGTTTCACTGTATTTCGAAATCATATTTTGCATTGATAAAATGCATTTACAAAATGTATTCAGGGTTGCCAGTTTTTTTATAGATTGGTCTTGCCTGACTTTGCCTGACCATTATGGCAATTTTTCCTGACTTTTCCTGACTTCTAAAAACATTTTTCCTGACCATATTTCAATAAATTGACAAAATTTTAATTATTTTTAAAAGATGTACAAAGGCTAGCACAATTTCCGTTTCTTGTACAAATGTTGAATTTGTTCATCAATAGATGCTTCTTTCAACTGAGACCTCTTTTTTTCAGTTTCAAGACTTTATATTGTCAATAGTATAGAGCCTTTTTTATTTTTCCTGACTTTTCCTGACATTATTTTTCTTGCCTGACTTTTCCTGACTTTGCAGAAACTGGCTACCCTGTGTATTTTAGTCACTGCATTTGAAAGTGTGTTTCAATAACGCAAAATGTACCGTGCAAATGCATTCCTTCACGATTCACGTTTACGCATGCGCAGTTGGAGAACGCAAAAGGCCACGCTGGAGCCCCCGTCATATCAATCTCAGTCAGCATCGATTGGCGCGGTGTGCGCCCCCTACAATCGTACATCCTCCCTTTTTTTTTGGTCGTTTGTTTAGGCCTCTTGTTATAGTAAGCGTATAGTCGTACTCGTTTTCAACGCATGCACATACCGCATATAGTGCGCACTATGGGCTTTAATCCGATTCTCGCAGCTTAGCAAACTTTGCGCAAATATTGGCAGACGGGTGGATCCGAAAGCGGCCAACCACACGCCAGCTACGCTCTTCAGGGACGACCAATGAGCGTTCAGGGTTGAAGTGAAGAGGGGGGGGGGGAGGAGGGATGGGGGCGCAGATGTGAAGTGAAATGCCACTGAGTGAAGCAGACCCACAACGAGTAAGACGAGGGTAATATTTGGACGTACGGAGCGGAACCTCTCTTAAAAAAAACACTGATGTCACGTGAGACAAGACGACATCACGTGAACGTCTTCGGAGAGTGTCTGACAACGTACTTCGATCCGTGCTCGCGGAAACACTTGCTGGTTTCCGGTTCATCATCCGGTGCCAAAATCTTCATTTCGGCCCTCGGACTATACGAAGGTGTTGGTGAGTTCATGGCCATTGGACAATCTTGGACGTTGATGCAGTTCCACCATCGGTCAGTTTTGCGCTTCTGCTGCATGGTTCTGTTGATTTCTTGAGTGCCAAAAGTCCAGATTTCGGCCTTTTGACGAGGCAGTAAAGCATCCAGCATCGTAAGTTCAAGACATGCAGTTAAGACAGAATCTGGAAGGTTGACGCACATCCATCAACATCGTCTTCTTGGTCAGTTATTCGCTTCCGGTTCGTCCGGTGTCCGCGCCAACAGAGTAATCGCCTTATCGTAAGAGCCGTAAAATACTTTCTGGAAAATTGTAAAGTTCGGTAGGACCTTGGAAGAAAGTTGATGAACTTCGAGGTGAGGACATTGTCAGAAAAAAGCTGTTGATGTAGAATTTTACCACGACTTTTTTTTAAAATGGTTGTTGGGTCTGTCGCCATTTATACGACCAACCTGCTCGGCAGTGACTGATGACCATGCACATTGCATGACCGAAAAGACTTGTCCAAGAAATCCATAAAATCTATACGAGAACATCTTGGAAGTTGATACTTTTGCACGATTGAGAGAAATTCAGGATTGGACATATATGCAACATTGGAACTGACCAATGAGATTTTCTGTCGAATAACTGAAGACCTGGCAGCCTGTCATGGATCGGTTGTGAAACTTAAGTACATGCTCCGGATCATGCATCGAGTGCTCAATTTCTGACTTCGGCCCATTGGTCATATAACTTCTGCGGACTTTCCTCCTCGCATCAACCAACATGTGCAGCAACGACAATTCTCCAACGGCCCTGGTGCCGTACAGCCTGAAGTCCTTGTCAGACCCAAACTGTCAAGCGGCTGCAGCCTACATGTCCTTGAATCCTAACCTGACTCAGGCCGCTCTGGAGCACTACCGTCTCCAGCTGTACAGCTACGCCTCTTACGCCGATCGCTTCCGGTACGCTCATCCCGCCCTGGCATCTCACTTCTTGACGGCATCTCCTTACGGCCCTCCGGCTCCTCACCAGGCTCTCGGACACCACGACGTGGGCGCCTTCGCCGCCCTCTCCCCCTACAAGTTCGACCCTCGCGGTTACAGAGTTCAGGAGGAGCCCAAGCCTCAGCACAGCTACATCGGACTGATCGGCATGGCCATTCTCAGCTCTCCGGACAAGAAGTTGGTGCTGAGCGACATCTACCAATACATCTTGGACAACTACGCTTACTTTCGCAGTCGAGGACCAGGTTGGCGCAACAGCATCCGTCACAACCTCTCTCTCAACGACTGCTTCGTCAAAGCCGGTCGCAGCGCCAACGGAAAGGGTCACTACTGGGCCATCCATCCGGCCAACATCGAGGACTTCAAGAAGGGTGACTTCCGGCGCCGCAAGGCCCAGCGGCGCGTGCGCAAACACATGGGTCTGGCAGTTCCGGACGACGAGGACAGCTCCAGTCCTCCTCCTCCTCCGACTTCCGGTCGTCCTTGGGTTTGCGGCAACGCTTCTTCGGACAAACCGGACAGCACCACCGTTGTCCGAGCACCGGTCGTCTCCAGGAGACGCCAGTTCGACATGGAGAGTTTGCTGGCTCCGGACACACCTTCCGATGTCCATCAGCAGCAGCAGCAACGTCCAGAAGTCTCGAGAGAGGTTCTGGAAGTGGACTCCAAAGAGGAAAAGGACATTGCGCCACCGACCAGCAGGGAGTGGGACGAGGAGGACAATGGCGATTCCTGCTTGAGCGACGATGTCTCATCTCCGATCGGTCTATCGCCAGAAGGTAGGCCCGATCTGTGCAGCTCTACCATCATTCCTTCCTCCCAAAACCCAAGCACTAGCTCCCATCAGCAGCTGACCGATTGGCAAAAAACTTTGCTGCGCAACTCCGTGGCAGCCATTCCCTTGAACTACGCCCTGGTGGCCACCGCACCAGGCGGCTACCAGACTGTCGCGGCCAGCGCTTCCGCTTCCGGTGGTGGCGCCACCGACAATGTCCTCAATGCCATGAGTCAGGAGAGACGCTCGCAGCATTTCGAGCAACTCAGACGCATGTCCATGAGCAGCATTTGATGAGCAGAAAATTGGCCCCCAGTGACCCCCTCCCTCTTTATTGGAAGTTGAATGGCTCAGATTGTGATTAACTCGATTTACTATATACGGGCAATCACGTGTTGCATAATGTCGGATCTCAATGTCCCTGAAGCATGTTCTTATAGTTGGGAGAAAATAGAAGTTTTAGCAGAAAAGCACTTCAGGCAAGAGTAAGGTTTATAGATTTCCTTTATAGGTCATCTAAGAACTGGTCAAACTCGGCTGAATCAAAGATTGCATTTTTCATTTGTACAATTTAAAATTTCAAATCTATCGAAATGTGATCGAAATTCCTCCATTAAATTTAATTTTACGAATTCGATCATGGAGATTTCGGGTGTTAATAATCATGGTATAAATACATGTGTAAATTTCATGATGGAAAATTTTAGCTTTTTTATACAGTAACAAACATTTCGGAAGATAAATAAATTATACTAGATGTTCCTCGCATGCCCCGTCATAACTTCCAAAATTATTTCACAATTTATAAAATTATTAAAATCGTATCAGAATAACGTTGATGGACAATTCCCTTATAAAATTATGTATTAACTCATTTCGGATGAAGAACACTTAAAATAAAATTGTACACGTATACAATTGTGTTATACATGTATATAACTGGAAATTCTAGGGCCATAATGATTTCCCCATGCATGTATTTTTTTTCAAAAAAGTATTTATTTTAAATGTTCAAAAAGGCGCTCAGACCTTTTATCTATATATAAACATAAGTAAGATTTGAAGTTTTTTAATTGTATCATTGACTAAATTCACAACTATATTTTTTAAAAATTAATTTAACTTTTTATAGAGTTTGCAAAATGTCATGCATGACCGGAAACGGTGACCTTTTTGCGTCAAATTTAATTGCAGTCATTTTTGTCCTAAATATCAAAATTTCAAAAATCGACAAAACGTTATGCAAATCTTTTTATATATAAATAGTATTACAGCTATTTTTTCCCCTCCAAATGTTACATTCTTTGACACCAAATTGAAAAAGGAGCTTAATTGCATGGAATTATAATTCAGGGTCCAACAAATTCTGAAGTATCTTGTAATACATGCATTGCAGGGCCTCATCACTGCGTAAAATATCCTTCTAAATCATTCAAAATATCATTCAAAATATCGTCCTAATATAAATTTGTTGTGTTTTTATCCCATAACTTTAATGATTATGTAAGATGCACAATGCCGAGTTTGATTATCGATCGCTAACCTCCTGATGCCTGTACACATGCATCCATGGGTCCTTGAGAAAGTGATGCATGCGACAAGTCCTAGATGCATGCATGACGCCTGAAGTATTCGTATAATATATTCCATTTTGCAACACGTGATTTTCTATTAAAAAAATAACCAATGTTCAAGTAATGCCAAAGTCGGGCTTCCACAATTTAGCACAATAATCGGGGCATTAATTTTGTCCAAAACGCAAATGCTGCAGCGTGAAAACAAGGTTATAATTTCAATGTTTTATCGCATGCATTGTGATTATACACCTTATAATGTACATTATATAAATATGCTCAAATTTTGGCTTCAATGCCCATTAATGTATTAATTTATCATACAGGGTATATCAAAAGTCTCTGCCGTTACTTTTCTTTTATGCCCATCATGCACAATCTGAAAGTTTTAAATTGATTTTGAAAATATACCTCAATTTTTCACATATCGTTTTTTTCGATAATTTTACTCTTACGGAAATGATACATGGTAAAATATATAAATTCCAGTTATGCGTGTCCCATCGTATAACGTCTCTTACACCCTGTGCATGTATTACGTGTAAATGTTACATGTTTAATCAAAACATGACGTTATCCATACACGCGTGCACACTTAACTTGTTGTCCACATTTTTATACAAATTGCGTAAATTTACATGTATACGTGTCAAAATTTACATGTTGCATTTCCGTCAGGGTCTTCATTTATAATCAATTCGCAACAGGAATTGCTCTATTTTTTTTTTAAATACTTGCTGGAATTGATATATTATAACGTGTAAATAAATACAATCGATGACATTCCTCATCATATAACATATCGTATACGAATTATAATATGGCCAAATTTGGCCAGAAAATCGATTTGATATCAGGGCTATAATACCATTAAAATGTGTCGATGTAAATAAGTCGTATATAGTGTTAGAATTTTCAGCAGCAATATTTATGAATAATCGATGGTGATGTTGTCTGAAATAAAAGCAATAGTTTGATTATGACTTCAAAGTTTGCGACTATACTTCTTCCTGTTTAAACATCTGCATGTGCTATGTTACACGTATGTTACACGTATGTTCCACGTATACGTGTAACACGTTGTTTATAACATTATAACATATTTACCACAATATAAGCGACCATAACGTAACGCATTTTGAAATAATCCTATACGATTAATTTAAAATTAAACTGTATATATCACTGTAAAAACAAAGTCTTATTTCAAGACGCATTTTCCATCTTAAGAATGCTGGAAAAAAATATAATTTTAATAAGCCATTTCATGACATTGCTGTCTATAGCAGCATTTTTCAGACATGAAATGTATCTTAATGAATAAATTAAGGCGTTAGTGACATAATAAATAAGGAATAATCAATCATTGAAAAGGGTGCAGTTGAGCTTTTTTAAACCATGTTTTTTCCTCTATTTAAAATTAAGAATTCAATGTAAGAATTTTTAGGAAGTAATTCCTTAATATCACAGTGGATATTAAGGCACTATCTTCATAAATAATATAGTTGCTGGATCGAATCCAGGTAAGTTCAAAGAAAAACTGCGCCATGTGCAGATTCGATTCGATGTTAAAAAGTCAGGCTATTAATTTATTTGATATTTTTTATTGTTTAATGCATTTGCAATGATTTGAATAATGCATTTTTTAATGTTTTGGAAATCAGAATAAATAAGACACTTTATGTGACTTATTTAGTTTCAGACATCAAAAAAGACGTGTAATATATATATATATGCATGCCTTATTTTTGTCTACAACTAAAAAACGGATAAAGTGTCTTAAATTAAGACATCCATTTTTTATAGTGTGCACGATTAATTTAAAATTTAGAAACTATATGCATGTATCTCATGCATCATGCATGCAGATCATGCATCATCAAAACTATAAATTGCGTTTGTTTTGAAATGTATACAGTATTTACAATCATATGTTTTGACTGAGTTAAAAAATATGATACTATATATAGATATACACATTTGTAATTATTTTAAAACAAATTTTCACAATGTAAATTATAGTTATTTTAAAGAAGTCATGCAACCCTCGATGATTCACAATCACGACTCATCTTCGAATACAATTTTCACACCACAAAAAATATCGCATGCATGTTAAATTCAAACCATGCACTTTAAAAATTTTAAAAACATGTGAATTGAAATTTCTCGATTTTATTATGTTATTAATTAATAAAGATAAAGATGATCGCAAAATTTAGAAGAAATGTGTTAAATCGATTTTTCGGACACATGTCTAAATTTCCCTGAACTTTTTCAATAATTAAACTGTCTCATTTATACACGCCCTAAAATAACTTGTTTTTCCATGAGCATTAAGAATATATATAATTCAAAATGCGTATAAGTTTTTAAATTTTTTTACGAGTCTGAATTTGAGATCGTGATATATATGTTTTGATATTAAATTTGTTTCCAAACATCATGCATGCATGCATGAGTCTCAAATTAATAAAGGGGTAATTTTACATTTAATGTACAAAAATAAAATTTCAATTCAAGGTGTGATGTTTTTACATCATGTTTCAAAAAAAAACTATCTGAATTTTAAAAAGTGGTGCAAAATTAAAAGAGTTAGAAATCAAGATTCCCGGTAACATGCATGCATGGTAATACACTGATGATGATGGAATGCAAATTGAATTTTAAATGGGATATCACGAGATCAATGTAGACACGTGTACCATTTCAATTATTAATTTTTTTTAAAAAAATCTATATGCACATGTACGTGTATACACAAAGGGCCTTAATACGAATACGCAATTTCCTGCAAAATTCATCTCCCAAAATTCCCGTTTAGTGGCTTCTTACATATACATTGGATACATGCATGCTGTACACGTACATCATGGTGGACCATATATACATGTATATGAAGCCCGGTCTCTTTGTTCGGGTGTCACGTGTTTCGATGAGGGGGGTAATTACAGCCTAAAATACCCTTCAAATCCTGTTATTCTCCTTTCATTTAGTTTTCGGATTAGATTATGGTGACGTAAATGGTCGAAAACTGGGAGAATATGATACAAGTTCATTGTTAACATGCCGCTAAAACACGACTAAATCCTCGTCATGAAAGGGATTCCAAAATCAATCTTATTACGCCTTACATCATGCATTGTGTACTTCTTGCCATTAGTCCTTATTAAAAACGTATATTTTTTTTCATCCCCTTTTCGCATCTATGGCTTACGGCTTACATCCACACTAATATTTTTCATTCGCATTCAAAAAAGGCAAATCGGAGGCTTAATTTGAAAAAAGGAAACGTCAATAATTTGACGCTATATGTATAGAGGATTTTTTTGAGAAATGAAAAGTTTTTCTTAATTCTGTTTGAGCCGTTAGTTTTGCGTGGAACTAAATCGATATACTTCAAATGTTCGATATACTTTATCGCATATATAGGTATAGGGCCAAATGTATATATGCATGGTTTATGAAATTTTAGTTGTAGATTTAATTCGTAACAAAAATTATATTACGATACATGCATGTACATGTGTATACGTGTAACTCGATTAATTTATGTAATTTTATATTTCAAAATACTTGTCGAATGGAGGATTCGTGGCAAATATCCAGTTAATGAATATCCAGTTAATTTATATTCGGTCATATAAATGTATTAAGAAGAATTACACAAGTTTTTTTTAATTAAAAAAATGTTTACGTTTTTGTTTTTTAATTAAAAAAACGTAACCCTGGTGGAAAGATCAGTATACGGTCACTATGAATAGTGGTTTTTCGGACTACTGATATCACTATAGGTTTATAG
>JAQGBX010009015.1:0-10073 GCA_034698745.1 Megaphyllum sjaelandicum
CCTTCAAATTGTTAGAATTAATCGATTTTCTATATTGGTCGTGTATTTGTCGTTTTTCTCCTTTAAAATGCTGTAAGGACTAAAAGGACTAAAGTAAGGACTAAAAATATTGATTTATTAACTTTTGAGCTATACAGTAGCTAAAATCAATAAAGCCTATAAGACATCACTTACTTTGATGTGGTTTTAATTATTTGGTATTTTTGTTTTGAAAAAGCTAGCCCAATTAGAAATTTATTTGACATTTATGAAATATCCATGACTGGGCTTTTTAAAACTAATGCCTTTGTTTAAAAGATAATTTCGATGTAATGGCATAACACAAATTGAACATGTCAAGACTTCCTTACGTCTTTTCCTGGGCAGAAAAAACGTACTATGTACCAAAAACGTGTAATTTTCGGAAAATTTAGCTATTTTCAGGAAATAGCATATGCCACACGTGAGAAATTTCATATTTGCACACAATGTCCTTGAAGTGATTCATGTTGATCGCAAGTGCGCATGTACATTGCGTAAACTGCAGAAATGTAATGCAAATTTGTGGAGCAAGAACGCATGTTTCCATCACAGTAATTCCCGAATAATGTTTAGAACAAAAGCTGCCTCTCGCACTCCCCATTAGAAGTGACATAACTCAGAAATTAGCTATTACCCGTTTAAGACTGAATTACGCCAATTGAAATGAGCTCTATGTTCAGTAAAAAGGACGCATCTAAGGTAACCATAATTTTGGCTAAATTACAGTAGTATTGCTTGTTTTTACCGTTCAATATACAATGCATTAACATGCCTTAAAACGTGCATTATCTCAAAATACAAAAAAAAAAATTAGAATTCCGTAACTTTTGTAGGGAGATGTGATATATGATTAATTGCATCATTAATAATCCAAAAAATGGCATATTTACTCTTTACGATTTTCAGCATGGAATAACAGTCCGCCATTTTGGTGTTTTAATTGACATTTTTTTGGAATTCGTTCAACTACACGACGTAGTTATTACCGCTCTTAAACGTTAGAAAGGACTTGACTCAAAAATTGCCAATTGATTCTGTAAGATTGCTTACGTCGAGCATACTGAACTTTATAATCAGTAAAAACGACGTATCTGAGAGCCATTGTTTCCGCTAAACCACAATAATTGTTTCTGTATATTACCGTGCAATATAATGCATTACAATTTTTTAAACTTGCTATCTCTTAAATTTTAAAAATTACAGTAGAATCCTTTTATCCTTTTTAAATGCAGTTTGTGTTTATGACGTTTTCTTTTCTTTTTAATAACTCCTTCTAAATCAAAACGTAATCATAAACATTTTTGTAAAGTATATTTAACAACAAAAACACACAGCACAGCTACTGTATATGTACAGTATAGTGTCATAAACATTTTATAAATAAGATGTATATATTCTAGAATCTTTTCGTAGGACTTTGTATAATCGATCGATTAACTGCGAACTGTAATATATATGTAATTGACGTCATAAGTACGATTTAATAAACATTTTGTTAAATATTCTGAGTTATGCTAATTTCAGTTCTGTTTATGATTTTAGTCAAGTAAAAAAATGTATAAATATCATGTAATTATAAATCAACTTTAAATTAAAAAAATGTGACCCAATAAGTATGTATATTCTAGGCATACATACAACACATGTATATGCATGACATTTTAACACAGTGTAATGTGCATGTATTTATTTTTAGTATTGTTACACAAGAATATACATTATTAATGTTGAAATGTAAATGTACATAAGAATGTTTAACAGTTTAACTTGGTGAAAAAACATAGTTTTAGCTGATCCCATAATTTCCAAATTGTTGACAGGGTAGATTGGTTAATTCCGGAGTCCCGACAAATGTCAGCATTTTTTGCTCCACCTTCCAAATGTAATATAAGGTTTACTTTTTCCTCGACAGAAAGTGCACGGCGTTTTTTACACTACCTGTAGATGCAATTTCCAATTTGTGCATAACAATGTAATGTACAGTATTTATTCAAAGAACTGTACATGTACACCCACTTCAGTTAACAAGTGAAAAGTGAATGTGAGAAACTAGAAAGAACACGTGATCAGATACTCCAGAGCGTGGGGAACTTCTTCACATACCCTTTCATAATTATAGTCGATCCCATATAGAATTGAACAGGGAAAACCAGTTTTACATACACTCCCATGGGGAACCATCATTATAGCCAAACACATACACCAAACCCCCATCGCTTAATGCAGATTATTGTTATAACCAGCATCGCAGTACTCGGAAAATTTTACATGTACTCCTTTGGGAAACCAAACTTCCTTAGCTTTTTACATAATATCCGACCTATATCGTTCTATCCGGCATTATTATAAGTGCATTCTACTGCATTGAGAATTGGGTCACTTCTGTTGGAGAAATGTGGCGCAATTTGATTATAAGCACGTGATTAACAACGAAAAATAACATTCTTGCTTGTTAACCATTTCCACCAGCCGCCGTTTTTAGTATTAATGGCTTTTTTTTCTGTCTTTCACTCAACTAAATCGTGGCATTATCCACCTGTTTTGTCGTACTGTATTGACCCTCTCATCAAAAGCTATCAACCGGATCCTCCTCGACCGTATTTAATTACTATCGAAAACCATCATCAATTACGGGTCATGCTCCGTAATCACGTGACGTGGCTGTGTGCGCTCAATCTGCATGCGTGCGATAGAAGCTGCAGTTTTTCATATAAAAAAGGCTTTCAGCGTAATTTCATTAACCGTTATCCCTATCAACGTCCTCATCATCGGCCATCAGCATTAATCTATGAAAGACATGGGTGTGCTGCTCGTAGGATGGGTGTCTCGTATGGCCCTTTTTTTTTTAGAAAAAAAAACAAACAGGCGGGTGCGTGGATGGGTTAACGAAAAATGATAATGGGGAATTAATTGGCCGTTCCTCTATAATAATGAAAATCTGCATCAAAATGGTGCCAGGCTCTTTAAACGCCTTTGCATATTTAATATTGGCCAAACCCCCTTTGTCACGCGTGCCATTGACGAGATCGTTGACAAGCAGGATATGCCAACAGGGACAACCCCTCGTATTCATCACGAAACCCACCGGTTTTCGTCCCTTTTAATTAAATCTTGAAAGATGCCCCTCGAATTAGCGCCATCTGATGGGTTTTTAAAAAAATGGATATTTCTTGCATCCATCTGAAATTTTTTCTTGCAATGCATTTTTATATAGTGCAATTCCGAACTGCAAAGTATCTTTAAAAAATCAATGGAGCATAGCTGGACTATTTAGTATTTTTTTCAACGTAAAACTACGTATAGAGCTGCAAATATATAGTAAATGACGTCATTCATTGAAATTGTGATGCTGACGTCATCAAAATTTTAATGAATCACTTCATCATCATACTTCCAGTGAATGACGTCATTACCATCATACCTGTAATGAATGACTTCATCACCATCATCATAGGTGTTTTCAAATAGAACCTTTACAAATCGCACTTAGACAGTCGCAGAGTCAAGTGTGCAAAAGTTTGGTTTGAAAACGACGCTAACCTTAAGTGAAATCTTTAAACCAATTGGTGAGTTGGTTTTGAACACGTGCCATCACAACTGCCAAATTGCAACCAAAAAAGTACAGAATCTTTATGTCCAAGGGTTAAAGCAAGATGAAACTTGACTCGTCTGTTAACTGGTCACTTTATAAGGTACTTTGGCAATGTAAAAATTGCAAAAAAGTTAACACCCAAAGGTCCCTGTACACAATAGACAGGTGGTCACCGGTCACTTTACAGAGAATATGTATGAAGGAAATGCAAGCTAGAAAAACAATGCACTAAAAATAATCGACATAAACAGGTGGTCACTTTTTCAGGCTATACAATTTACAATATTGCTCTGCATATACAATATGAAGTACAAAGAATATGAAGAACACTGAAAGCCAATTTTGAGCACTTATCCTGATGTTATTTCGAACAAAAGCACCACTCTATTGTTTCGGGTAGCATGATCGTTACATCATGAAATGAGAAGGAGCACTTATTGGTTGACTTAACTGGCCTCTTTTTTTTCCAAATGGGTGTTTTGAAAACGCTTCCTGATTGGTTGAGTTCACCAAATGCTGACGTTTTTGAAATTGCCCCGCACCTATTTCTGGCACATCATCCACTTTTGTGGAGCGCCATAATATCCCATCATTAAGTCGAGCAGCTATGGCTCCTCGCACAAGCATTTGAGTGTCTTTCACTTAGCCTATCAATTAGAGAGTGATTGTCTCCCTCTAGGTCAATTTAAGAGTGTGCGATGACAATGGATCGGTTCCGCTCGCTCGTATTTCCCCAAAATGGGAACCATTAACGATTGTTTCGTTAATGTTCTCGGCTACTTCATCACTATAAACGCGATTAAATGTATTGGAAGTAAGTTTAATCATCGCTTATAGGTAGTGGACATCTCAAGATTGACTTGTCAATGACGGACGCGATGCTAGACGCGTCTTCAAGTTCTGAGATATGGTTGGAAATCAACAAAATCTTGGTTGGAATTCACGTTTAGGAATTCAACATGAAGTACGAATGATTATGTACTGTAGTACATAAACATTCTTGAATTAAAGTTTGGAATGCATGTGTATGCAATATATAGTTAAGTATTTACCACATGCAAGTTTCTATTCTGTCAAAATAGCTAGAACGCTATTTCAGTGTTCCTATTGCATGTGTTTAGTTTTGAAGTACAAATGTGGACTATATATTCATAGAAAATCATTTCTGTTTTGTTTAGATTCGTATTAACGCACATATTGTGCTTAATTTTGAAGTTCACATGAACATGGAACACGTTGGGTTATCAGATTACAATTCGAAACATTGCATGTGTAGATGACAGAACGCTTTTTTACAAGTTTGTAAGCATCCTGTGCAAATTTGTTAGTAGTTTAGTACTTATGTCAAGTCACATTATTGTTTTATACTTTCTTTGACTTTAAACATGCTGAACGTATACTGTGTGGAAGTAAACAGTAGAATTAAGAACATTTGCATCTTTTATTTCCATAAAACAAGCCCGCAAACATGCCTACATTAATGCTAAATAACTCAATATGCCTAATAAAAACGTATTCTTTCAACAAATCAAACAATTTCACGTCATTTCAAGTATGTAAATTGGTATAACTTTAGTCAAAATAATATTGTAACAAAATGCAATTTTTGTATGCGCTAATTAGAATTTAAATTTCTCATCAGTGCATACATGTAGATATTAATATTTCGAACACAACGTGTGTGTTTGTGCATATGTATCAAATTGGGCGCCATCTGTTGGATTTTGCTTCCAAAATTTTTTTGGCACAACTATGGTGAAATGGTTTAAATGTATATGACTGCACCAATGCCCTTTCAAAACTTGTCAGATGTACTCATTTACACATTGGTAGCACATCTCATGTTCAAAAACGCACAAATCTGTATTTGTAATATAATCATAATATACGGCCATGGCATATAATTTCATAAATCCAAAAAAAAAATGACCTTTTCCCTAATTTCGTATTATAAAATAACAACTCTTCGGTACTTTTCGTGTTTGGGCAGTAAGTATGGCTGTGATAATCACGCATGGGGCAATTTCAGACAAAGCACTTTTTATCCAATTTTTTTCGTAATATTCCCCACATCGAAATTGTTGCCAAAATTTGCCAAATGTGCCACGCAAAAGACCAATCCAGGAGCATTGAATAAACAACGAGTCCTTGCCTTTTCAGACGAGCCTGCGTATGGTACTTTTTTTACGAAGATTTTTTTTTTATTTTGTAAAAAAAATCTTGTATTGCCCGAAGAATAACCCTGGTAATGCGCTTTGAAACGACGAAATCGTTATTGATTCCAAGCTTGGTTTTTTGGCGTGTTTTTTTTGCATGTTCGCATAATGGTTGGTCTTCAATGGCGTATGTGGCTAACTATAGATCACTTTCGATTTTTTGAAAAAAAAAATGACCTGCCCGCGCACAAAGATTGATGGATCAAATAAAGCATTCATGAAACTGGCAATCAGCAGTACAAAGTCTATCCTTGCATCGAGTGCCACAACCTCCGCACACTCGAACAAAACGTTGCGATGGCATGACATCAGAAATTCAGGTCAAGCATAATGAAGGCTTTTCTTTTTTCCATTCGGAGTAATGATAACTCTTACATATTAAACTAGTGGTGGGAGCCGAAGGCATGTGGCGCCACCTATCCCGTCCGCTACCCGAAGCGCCGAGCTTTTACCCCGCACAGGTGGCGCTGCGCGCTAACCACCTCTTACGGTGTTCAGTGCCATCTGTTGTATTTTTCTACGTGCTTAGAATAACTAAGTTGCAAAATAATGATATGCAACATTTTGGGATGATCATGCAGTCTTGTTTGTTGAAGGTTCATGAAGCACGTACATTTGTAACATGTTTTTTTAAATGTATGCTCTTTCGCAGCAATGTTACCACGTGACGAGTTGCATTCGCATAATGAAACGTTGCTAACATTTTTGTTTGCTAAATGCAGCGTGCAATATGTTGCAAAACATGTTTTAACATGTTTAAGAATTTGTTAGTCATCCAAGAATTCGTTTATTTAAATATCCATTTAAATTTCATATCATTTAAGAAAGCCTGTTTCATTGCAGAACTTGTTTTTAAATTGTTTTGTTCATTTAGGCCTACATATATCACAAATAACACACCAATCTCGTGATTTGCTACAAATCGTCATGTTCAATAATATTTTATCTGACAATAGTTTCGAATTTGCATGGCAGGCCTCAAAGTTTATTACACTTATTTACGTGATTTTAACTACATATTTTGTCTAAGAGATTGCACCACGTGATCAAACACCATGTCTCGAATTCATGCTACAAGTGTGACATAGGCCTACATCACGAATGAACTATGCATCCCTTTGATATGTTTTGCTCACAGGCGTGGTAACATTTTGCTAACAAATTCTCTCCCAATTCTGCTTAATTATCATCGCAATGAGCTACTGTGGCGCCTTCTGGCACTTGCATTGGCACAGCTTCGTACTGCGTCTACATGTATAGGATTAAGTTTGAAAATGAAAATGTTTTTAGGGCGACAAACAACAGTTCTTTTTCTGTTACTTGCATAGTTTTCATTACATCGTAACCTAATAGCGTGACTCTCTGACAACACGGCTAATCCTAACCCTGCATTTACGAGCAGCCATTTCGCAAGATGATGAATTGCCCGGTTATTTAACACTGACATCTCGCTCGCACTCTTCTAATTATTACAATCGAAATATTTCGTAGGCCGAAAAAAATACCCGCAGATTCGTCACTGTATCTTTCAATCAAACATCATTAAGCATGCATTAACCTTCTACTGCTTTTTAGCTCATTATTTGCACAACTAAATCAAGGAGCGTAAGGGAGTAGATACATTAAAGGCGCATGTTAATTAAGCTGATTGGAGTTTTTACCCATTACCAATACCCCTTAAAGTTCCCGTATTCAACCAAGAAAACAAGACGAAATTGTCGAAAAAACACTAATTCCTTTCGTTTTATATTTGTAGAAAAATTTCCAAAACATATATACAGACAAAAAATTCTGTCTCGTGTATTTTTTAATCCACTGTTTAATCACTATGGAAAAGTGCCATACGTGACATAATTAGTTTTCTGATACATAAAACATGTATTGGTGTAAGATTTTTCCATATTTAACACAGTGACTGAGGACTTTTCATAATTTTGGTTTTATAGTATGTGGCTATGTAAACCTTTCTATGGGATTGTGCTTGTTTAGATTTATGTACGACCATACACAGGTACAAGGTGGAACCATACATTAGATATGTAAACTGTACATTTAATGTGTTATCTTGATTTATTTAACATTTACAAACTTGGGTTTATAATGTCATTGCGCATCTTAGAAAATGTACAGCAATCATCTTGTTAGCAATTTTAAAATTGTTATTTCCATGATTTTGGAATGTTTTAACGAAACATCTACAGTATAGACTAAAGCCAAACTCATGTTTGTTTTATATAGATGATATGCCGCCATTAAATATGTTTTTAATTGTAACTTCAATACAAAATATACCTTACGAAAAAATGAAGCTAATAAAATATGTGACACAGTTATACATGTGTAAAATTATGGGAATTAACATCAGGAAATTCAATGTCTTGTTTGGACGTTTTTTCCTAAAGCTTCCAAACGTCCTGAAGATGATTTTTCGTTTCTAGTGTTTGTTTGATATACCCGGAATTATTTAAAATTCACAACCACTTGTTTTTTATTTTAACAGACCATGTTATGCACATTAATATATTCGACAATTTAATAGTATAGGCTGTTGATGTATATATTATTTAGCACCTTTAATACAATAGTATACCTTTAAAAGATATTAAAGCTCAAAAGATACTGTATGTTACACAGTAATACACTGGCTTAAAATGTTTTGTTTCGCACAATTCATAAACGTTTATTAAGTGTATAGATTTAGTTTTGTTTTATTTTGATTTTCAGGATCGTTTGCATAACATCCATGTTTTATTCAAACAAGCATTAGCTAAAAATGCTTTTCAGTTAGCAAAACAAATAAAAATTGGCATCATTTCTCATTCTAAACTTCCTATTCAGCTTTACTGCATGTCCTATGTTGAGAAAGTGATGCCCAGGTGGTGCCGTGGTGCCCATGATCTGGACTTGTATTCAAATTGCTTGGTTTTTTTTTCTCCTCCAATCGCATTAAGCGGATATCCAGTTTATCGCCCAATTGCTCAACCTTGTCTGAGGATCGATTCTAATTGCTTGGATTAATGGTATGTGTGGCTAAAAACAGTTTTCAGGAGAAAGATTTTGGTGTTATGTTGGAATATAAAATCAATAAAAAAACATGCGGAAATTATAAGCTACTGTTGCTATGCATTGCTAAGCACGGCATCGGGGTCGTAAAGCGAGACAAAACTTTGAGATTAATTATAAAAAAATATTGTCATGAAATATAATACACGCAATATCTTGATTGCACGTGTAGGAAAAAAAATCGATGGAAGAAATAATTTTTTTGAATGCAATTAAACACTAGGTCGATTAGAACTATTAGGCTAATTAATAGCTATCTACATTATTAAAGATATGTAATTCAGCATTTTTACTTCAATTACAAACACATACTTTGTAAATGCAGTTGCATGATAATTATATAATTACATGTAGTATGAATGTTCTATGCGTTACTAAAAAAATAATGAAAGAAATATTTTCACTAAAAACATTTTGAAACAAATTATGCTGTATTTTCGCACTGCAGTGGGAACTCATTAAGAATTAAGCACTTTTCACGAATTTCTGATAGTGCGAACTCATTTTTAGTCCCCGTTATGTGGTTTATTTCTTCGTTTAAGACGAATCTAGGATTTGGATCTTAAAAATTTACGGCTAAAACGAATGAATTTTTGAGATCCCGAGCATTCGAACTATATGTTACATTAAACTAACTTGAAAAAATCGCAAAAATTTTCGTCGTCAAATTTGAAACACCTTACCAGTCATTTATTTTCATTTATATGAGGTACTATATATAAGGAAACATCGACGATACATTAGTTCTTATTGTTGAAGTTATGTTTTATGTGACTTCTGACGTCCCAAGAGATTCGCCTTAACGAAGTTAGATTTTACTCTGCAGTGATAGTACTGTAGAGCAAACTGACCATGAGAGTCGTTTAGTACAAATGAACTGCTGACTTAACTCAATTAATGAGTAAACTACTTTCATACAGAATATGAACGGTTTTTTTTTATTTAAACAAAACATTGTGCTATTATTTTTATTCCTGCAAAGCCATGTGTTAATTGTAATAACTATTATAAAAGTTTTATAAGTATAGAAATTTTATCGGATTACTGAAAAGTTAGAAAACAATGTAATGCATATACAAAATATGTACATGTATGTCCAAATTAACTTAAAAACAGATTTGTTAAAATGTTTAACACTAACTTTGATCCTAACTGGTAGAAATTAACTATCGGGCCGACTG